>PVKS010004709.1:0-90932 GCA_004027875.1 Aplodontia rufa
TACACTGCTTTGTGCTGCTTAACCTTTTGGCATTACATAAATTGGTATTTTAAAGGCCAATTTAGGAGAGAAAAAAGAAAACTTTTCTTTTAGGTCACATGTAAGATGCAGGACTGGGGCTAAAATCCAGCTCTATCTGGCTACAAATTCCATGCTCTTAATAAATCTGTATTTATTGTTCTTTTTTTACTTTAATTTCTGTGGTAATTATGTGCTGTCTGTTTAGAAAGAAAATGGACCCCGAGGAGCTGAAGTGATTTGGTCAGGGCAATGGTGCACCCTCCCAGTGTTTAAAGCAGCCAGTCCAAGGACAGCATCGAGTCAGGGTCCCCGCCTAAACGCTCCGTGGGCAGCAGTGCTTCTGGTTCTTTTCAATCCTGGTGCTGTCAGAGCTGCAGTTGAGTGAAACTCACAGCTTGGCCCTAATCCCCTAACAGCAAACTGGTGAACAGGATCTCATTACGTTGAGAATGAACATAATGCTCATATCTTTGGAATCTATTTATTTTGAACAATGCAGATGTTTCCCTCCTTTCTCTTCTTTCTTCTTAGCAAAATGCTTATGCTGAAGCAAAATCACACAGGGAGGTCTGTGGTCAGCTTCTAAAGATGTTCTCTCACCAATACTGCCAGGGAAGAAGGGTGGGGAAGGGGGAGACGATGAAAGATGTAGTCCTACGGCATGGATAATTTAGTTTAACAAGTTGCTGAGAAAAGGTAACTGATCTTACAGATGTCCTGCCTTATTCATATAAATCCTATTGTGCATTATTTTTTTCGATGAAACACACACAATATAGAGTCCATATTTTGAAAATAAAATGACCTAAACACTAAGTTTTATCTGAACAATAAACCTGCTGATTGTAGAGCAGAAGAAACCTTTCCCTTTAATCAATCTCTTAAGTCCCTCTCTCTTTTCTGTTAAGACTTAGTAGGATTCCATTCATAGACAGCTTCTGGTAGCTCGGGAAATACATTCTGTAGTATTGAAGGAGGACGTGAGTGGCACTGTAGAGCTTGCACCACTGAGAGCTCACTTCCTAAATTTGCAATAGACACGTTTATGCAATTATAATACTCCTTCCACCTTTCTCTAGTTCCAATTTCAATTCCATAAAGTCAATGCGAGCAGCCTCCACCTGTCCAATTTTAAAATTTTGGGGGAAAAATCTGTAAATGCTTGGATCATCCAATTTATCTCCCATTCCAACAGTTAGTAAATAAGGTTGGGGAATGCATTTAGAAGACATTTCTGTCCATTAAAAATATCCTACAGATAGCTGGGTATGTTGGCACACACCTGTAATCCCAGCAACTTGGGAGGCTGATGCAGAAGGATCACAAGTTCAAAGCCAGCCTCAGCAACTTAGTGAGGCCCTAAGCAACTTAGCAAGACCCTGTCTCAAAATTAAAAACTAAAAATAAAAAAGGCTGGGGATGTGGTTCAGTGGTTAAGCACCTCTGGGTTCAATCCCCAGTATAAAAAAAGCCAATATACATATACATATACGTGTGTGTGTATATATATGTATGTATATATAGATATATATGCTACAGGTATATATGGTATATATATGCTGTATATATATATATGCTGTATATACATGCTACAGATAACCACTGACCACCCCCGCAAAATAGTCTAAGAATAATGTCTATGGGGAAAATCCATTTTCCTCCAATATTACTTATATGAAGAATATATTTTCATTAAAAAAGTAAAAGCAATCACCTTAGCCTAAGTAAATGAACCATTCTCTTCATCTAAGTGACCACATTTTGTTTTGAGAGATCAGAAAATTTCTCTTACCAAGTTCAATAGAGAATAGCTCTCCTCTCTTTGAGGGAAAAAAATTCACCCCAAAAAGAAGACATCTCCCAAAGGAGAAGAAAATCTGAATGTCTTAGTTCCAGGATTAAAAGCCTAAATTATGTTTCCCCACTGCCTCTAATAATGGTCTCAATGAGCTTTCCTGCAGAAGAACAGATGAACGGAGAATCAAATGTCTATTGAACAGGAAAAACATCAGTTGCTGCAAGTACCAAGTAAAAATGAGGCCGTACCAATAGAGACAGTGCAAAACTGCCTCTCAATGGTATGATTTAGTTTGCTCTGGACAGAGGACCTCACATTTCTGGAATCACTATATCTGATTTTGCAGCCCAAAATACAAATAAGGGTATCCCTGGAAGATTATGAGCTTAATTACTTACTAGATTTTCAGTCATACTATGTCTTAAACACTTTCTAACAAAAATTTAAAACTTCACTTTCAAATAAGTTGTAATATTTATCATTTTGAGCTCCTCAATAACAGGATAGCATATGGGTAAAATTCTTAGTTGACTACCCTTTCCTGGCATGTAATCTATCACACTTCACTAATGAGTTCAAGGCCAGCTACTCTGACCTGCACACATGAGCACTCTGAGCTAGACACTGGGCTCACTGTTAGGGCTACAGGTGGAACTAGATGCAGGCTGGTTTATCGAAGAACCTAGAGGTTCATGGGAAAATGTAAACATGGCTCTTGAGTAACCCCAATTAAATCATCTGTGCCTCTTGATAGCTGGAGCATGAGAATATTCTTCCAGTCTACAAGGACGAATACCTGTATTTCAGGAGAATGACATCAGTATTAGATTGTTTGCCATACAGCTGTCATCAAAAGCCCAGTGAGAAAACTGATAGACCAGAGAGATTGTCTGATATAAAGGATATATTAACTTTCATTCCTCAAGATATTCCAAGCTTTGTCCCCATACACAGTGAGCTCATCAGAAAACTATATGCCTGGACTTTATTACTCTGATCCCTCTAGACTTGTCTTCTCAGAATCATGACTTAACACTATGCCAACAGACTTCAATCAGGTCATGAGTAAAATATCTCTGCTCTCTGAGGCTGCAACCATTATGTCATTCATATTTCTCTCAACACCAGGATAAATCTTCTTGCTCACAATTACTAGAATACTTCCTTCCATTGGACCATCAGTTTTGTATCTTCAGCACCTTCATTATGAGGAGAAATAAAGTTCAAGGATTGTTTTAAATTCGTGAATGATAAACCTTACTGGATTGTTGAAACAGAAACTAGAAGATTTTATGTTATGGCTGTCTTTTTTAGGAACAATCTTGATAATTGCATAAACAAAAGTCTGTTCAAAATGGACCAGAAGTTAGAACTGAATTTCTAAAACTTCTTACACTCTTAAGGAAAAGAAGAATCGTCTCCTGTTCGTGAAGGACATGATGTGACCTGGTAGAAAGAGTCCATGTTTTAGAATTAGAAAACATGAATTTTGAGCCCAAACTTTGTCATCAACCACTCTTGTGACTTTGCTCAACAATTTGACCAAATTTTTAATATCCCCCCATGATGTGTAAGAATTGACTCTTGTTAAGCCCTCGGAAAGTCTGCTAGAGCTAGACTGAGATCTTTAAAATGACATAATACCACCCAACGTTTAAATACCTATCTGTCATGACATTTGTGAATTTCAGATAAGATAAATTTATAAAAGCAATTTTAAACTGTAAAATAATATATACCCTTAAAAGTATGGTGATTTTTATTATTATGAGCCATCTCATTATAAAGATGATACATCTGATTTTTATTTCAAGTCTTCAAAGGACCTTTATATACTATCTCCATGTCTTGATTGCCCATACTTTCTCCAATCAGGACTTTGTCTCCACCTGTCCAGCTATAACCTCTCTGGTTATAGTTGCTCACCCTTCATTTTGTTAAAGCCAATAATTACTTCTCAGCTTTTACTGTATTCATCATGGTGGGCTGCTCTCTCTTTCTTCAAACATTGTTTGCTTTAACTCCAGAACAAGACATCCAGATGATTGTCCTTTTACTTCATTAGTCACCCTGCTACAGTTGGAAGTATCCCCCAAAGGATGCATTAAAAGGCTTGGTCACCAGCCTTTGGAAGATGGGGAACCGGAGGAGGTGGGGCCTAGCGGAGGAAGTTAGGTTATTGGAGGCCTGCAATTGAAGGGGGTATTGGGACCTGGACCCTTTCCCCTCTTTCTCTTTTGCTTTCCGACTGCCATCGGGTGAGCAGCCTTCTCTACCATGCGCTCCCACCATGATGTTCTACCTTTCCACGGGCCCAAAAACAATGGAGTCAACTGTCCATGGGGAAATTTCTAAAACCATAAGCTAAAATAAACCACTTCTCCTTTTAAACTGAGTTTCTCAGGTATTTTGTCATAGCAACAGAAAGATACTAGCACACACTCCTCAAACCCTTATCCAACCCTTTATATCCCATCCTCAAGTATTCCAGAGCTCCTCACTATGTAAGGTCTAGAATCTTACTCTAGTTAGTCTGATGGCTTTTAAATTTATATCTGCAGGTGCTGAAGAGGTAGCTCAGCATTAGAGCACTTGTGTGGTATGTGTGAGGACCCAGGTATGAAACCCAGCACCACATATACAACTAAGAGTCAGAAAAACAAAACCAGATGAAAAAATAAATAAAAACTGACTCTCTCTCTTCCTCCTTCCCTCTCCCCCCACCACTCTCTTTTTTAAAAAATTATATCTTCAGCCCAGACCTCTCTCTTAAGTTTCAACTGTACATTCCACACCTCCTCACATTGACTAATATCTTAATAGTGCTCTTGTGTCCCAGGCCAGGCAGAAAATCACCACCATGACAATGGCATGAACCATCTCCAGTGTTCCCCATCATGGAACTTCAGCCAAGAACCATGAACTCCTGACTCCTCTGTTAACATATATCCAAAACGGCAGCACTCCTATCGTTATCACCTTTGAAATATACTTCAGCGTGTGGGTATTAGAAGATATTATAGAAGCATTGCTAATTTGTTGACTATACAGTATTATTACTAAGTATATTTTAAGTTCTATGATCAAGATAAGTACAAAGTATTTGCTGTTAGCATGCTGTAACACCCATGATTTGTTTTTTAAATACTCTAGAAAAATAAAAAGTGAGAATGGATACAAAAATAGGAAGTCAATGGTGGCTGCTGGAAGGTAATAATACACAGATGAAGGTTCTGTTCTATTTGTACTGTTCTACTTGTATATGAAAATCCACAATAGATGATGATAATTATAATAATATACACGCACACGCAGGGTCCTACTTCTTATGTCCTCCACTGTTACCAACCAAGCCCACGGCATCACCATGTTTCTCGGACAACAGTAGGAAAAAAATTTGTCATCATCATTCTGCCCTTGCCTCCTTCAATTGTCCACTGTCTACACAGCAACCATAAAAATATTTTGTTATATTATTTTCCCGCCTAAAGCTCTCCAATGGCTTTCCATTACATTTAACATAAAATTGGAATTCTCTACCATAATCTATAAGAACTGGCTCTTTCCAGTCCCTCAGAACTCTCCTTGATCATAATACTCTAGCCATAATGGAAAAGTTACTGTCCAGTTCATATCCAGGTTGGAAATTTTATACTTCTTGCTCCTGTTACCCAGGATCTTGACATGTCTAGCTCCTTCTCAAATAAATCTCACCTCTTCAAGAAGTCTTCTCTGGGCACTCTATTTTTTTAATAATGCACTTTTATATTTTTTAATTCATTCAATTAGTCTTCCATATGGAGGAAATTGTTGTTACATATTCATACATATAAGGATATTAACAAAGTAAGTTAAGGCCAATTCTAGTCCAGAGTCTCCCCGCTTCGACCACTCCCTGCTCCCATGTCTTCCCTTCTTTGCCCCCATGTTATAGATAGAACTAAGCCTATACATGTATATTAATTTTTGAATTTTCTGATCCTCTTTGCCCGCCTATGTGTAGTTGGGCTTCTCATGGGAGTCAAGGGTTCCTTTATGCATTGATAGCCCCCCTAATCCCTCCCTCCAGCTGCCTTGATAATGCCTCTAATCTCTCCTTCTCCTCCATGGCCCCCAACTTCTCCCCCAGCTTCATAGTTATGGTTCCCCCTGCTTATATAAAAATTCACCTATATTGAGTTTATTTTTTAGCTTAGCTAACTTTCAGTCTATCTTAGATTTTACTCTAGCTTCCACATATGAGAGAAAACATTCAGCCCTTAAGACTCTGAGTTTGGGGTATTTCACTTGGCCTAATTTTTTCCATCTCCATCCATTTGGCTGAAAATACCATGATATCACCCTCTTTAATAGCAGAGTAGAACTGTGTTGTGTATATATACCACCGTTTTTTAATCCATTCATCCAGCGAGAGGCATCTGGGTTGGTCCTATAGTTAAGCTATAGTAATTGAGCTGCTATAAACACTGATGTAGCTGTGTCTCTGTAGTATGCAGATTTTAGCTCTTTTGGGAAAATACCCAGGAGTGGGATAGCTGGGTCATAAGGCGGTTCCAACCCTGATTTTTTAAGGAATCTCCACACTGCTTTCCAGAGTGGCTATACAAGTTTGCAGTCCCACCAACTGTGTGTTAGTGTTCCTTTCTTCCCACAACGCCTCCAGTATCTGTTGTTGCTCATATTCTTCATTTTTGCCACTCTGACAGGAGTGAGGTGGAATCTCAGTGAAGTTTTGATTTGCATTTCTTGACTGCTAGTGATGTAGAACATTTTCTCATATATTTATGAGCATTTTGGACTTCCTCCATTGAGAAGTTTCTATTTAGTTCACAAGCCCATTTATTGATTGGATTATTTGTGATTTTGGTGTTTAGTGTTTTGAGTTCTTTGTATATTCTGGATATTAGCCCTCTATCAGAGGTGTAGCAGGCAAAGATTTTCTCCCATTCTGTAGGTTCTCTCTGGGCACCCTATTTAAAATCATCTCCCCCACACCTCCCATCCTATCAGTCTCTACTTTCTTTTCTTTGTTGCATTTATAAACTCTCTCCTGTAGGACAGTTAACTTATTTCATGCCTTAAGGTTTCCAATTTCTTCATTGTAATCTATGTCATGAATGCACATTGCTGGCTGAAGGGGTAAGTGGATTCTGCTGAATCCAGCAATTATTACACACTCACTATATTTTATGTAATGGGGATAAATCCAATATGCACTTTGTTCTGAATCCAGTATGCACTGGCAGTCAAAAGAGAGTACCTAAAATGGGTTAATTTCTAAAACGCTGTGTTTAACTGAACCCTGGTGACATTTGTAGCATACTGTGGGAACACAGAAAGAGAACTGACCCTTTTACTCGCCTGCAGTAGGTACTGAGGGAATTTCCAGAGATGTTAACACAGAAACTGGGCCCTAATGGATAAAAGAGAGAGAAGAAAAAGAATGCACACAGGTTTCTAAAAGCAAGTCATTTGGTATAATTGGAGATGATGTTAAAAAGACTAGGTAAAAGCTATACTGAAATAGGTGATTTTGATCACAAGGGATGGGTAGTGAAGCTACTGAAGAATTTTAACAGAAATATATTTTGATTTGCACTGTTATATGGAGAGAAAAGTAGGAATGTGGATGGATTAGCAGAGCCCAGTCCTGCTTAGAGAACTATCACTCACCCCGCACTATGACAGCCAAGACCCTGAGGCAATATCTTTATGTACAACGTAAGAATGACATTGTTTCCCACTGGAGGAATTTATTGGAAGATGAAATTTAAAATAGATTCTCAGAACATGAGAAATACTATCAGCCAATAATAGACGATGAATATAAATAGACAAATCACAGAAAAGACAAAGAATAAAAGTAGTTGATAAATATTTGGGAAAACATTGTCACTTTAACTAGAAAGCAACAAAATCTTTAAACAAAACTCCTATTCATACTTATCAGACTGACCTAGAGTTCTTAGAAGATAATACTCAATGTTGTGATGGTATTGTGAGAAAAACACTTTTTCATTGATTCAGATACAAAAATAAATTCGCACAAGCATCCTAGAAAGTTATTTAACAAGATGTACTAAAAACATGTAAAACTTTAAACCCATATATGTTTCTAGATTCCCTAGAAATATAGTTCTAAGGGAATAATTGGAGATGTACATAAAATTCACATTCAAAGATATTCTTCTGAGAGATATTTAGAAAAAACTAGAAACAATTATGCAACAATAGAGAAATGATCAATTATCGCACATTTTTACACAGTCATTAAAAATATGTTCTCAGTGCTGGAGTGGTGGCTCAGCAGTTACAGTGCTTGCCTGGCATGCACGAGTACGCGAGTTCAAACCCCAGCACCGTGTACACAATGAAGCTTGATAACAATGAAAGCCACATGAAAAACTAAATGAAATTGATTCTCTCTTTCTCTCTCTCTCTTTTTCTCTGTCCCTCTCTCTTTAAAAAAAAAATATGTTCTCAAGGAATCTTTAAGAGCATATGTGATTTACCATGTCAAAAGAAAAAAGGAATACAAAATTGTATACTTTGCATGGGTTTTTCCATATATCCATATTTACAAGAATGCATTAAAATGAGAAATACTTTAAAAATAGACATTTTACTTTTTTATTTTAGTTTATTAATTTTAGTTAAAGGCTCACTAACTTTGGAAAGACTCCTATTAGCCTCCAACCAGAACATGTACTCCCCCTTTAGTACTCCCACGGTCGTCTATATGAATACCTCCACCCTCATATACATTTGTTACAGGTGTCCACTCATTTTCTCTCTCCAACCACAAAATGTGAGGAAAAAAAGAAATGGTATGTCAATGATCTTTGATACATAATAATACTCAATATTTGGAGAATTAAAGCAGACGTGAACATTTCTCTTTAGTTCAGAGCGATCATCGTGAGTCTGGTCTTAACAGCACTGGAACAATACTCAAGTAGCCTCAGCTAGGTAGGCCGCACGGTTGAGTGCTATCAGTTTCTAATCTAAGCCAAAAGGACGGGGTGTAACCAGAAAGTCCAACACTCTCCCCTGCCATAAGCCAGGCATGAACCAGCCCATGTGAATTCATTCTTCCCAGATCCAGCAAATCTGAGGAAACCTGGTTTCTGTTGCCTCGTGTCCCACTAACCACAACTCTGTAGGTCCTGAGCCAAGGGCTGGTATCTCAAATTGTGGTTCCATTTCTCATACTTCAGAGATAAAAGAAGTGATATGGGCCTTCTAATACAATCCCTTCATTTCTCTTTACTCACATTGGCATTACTCAAATGCCGAGTGTAGAATTATTTTTTATTTATTTTTATTTTCCTACTCCATGGATATATCTATGTCTGTGTCTGTATCTATCCATCTATATCTATCCATGTTTGGTCTGCAGTAGATTATGATTTTCTCTATTAAGAAGATGAATTTTTCTACCAGAAAGTTTCCCACTTAGTTATTTTCTGGGAAACACTCTACATTTGTGCTCCACCCAGCTCTGTGTCAAAGTTTTTCTGCTTCATAGCAATTACAGGCCAGTCTCACACTCCCCCAAGCCCCCTCTGCTTTCCAGCTTTCAAGGGGTTTCAAGGTCTTATGGTCTTCTTCATAGTCTGTGAAAATATGTCTAAATTTATGTGTCAATTATCTTCTCCCTTCTGAATTTCTTTTCTAATTATAAAAACCATTACTGGAAACTTTATTGTCAACTTGGTTAATTAGGAGATTTCACGCCAGGGATGGTGGCCAATAATCAGGTACACTTGGGCAGAATTTATACTAGTTTGACTTTGCTACCAGGTTTGAAATTGAATGTCAGCAAATCTGCATGGCCATTGTAAGTATTTATGCCATAGTCTTTTCACATTAATTCGCATAAACTCTGCCACGTTTTTGGATATCCAGTTCTCTAAAATGTTCTCTATTTAATAAGTTTTCTGCTAAATATCGTTCACATATCCCATTGCAATGTTCTTTATTCTTCACCCTTGAAAGGAAAGTGAAAGAAGAGATAACGAACAGGGACAAAATTTAGATTATAGAGAAAGAAAAAGAGAAAACCCAGAGTGGAAGGGACCTGGGGAGGAGAGAGAAGGGAAGGGGAAAAGGAAGGGGGAGAAGGAGAAGAATTTCCCATGACAGAATGAAAGGGTGTTTCAGGGAGTCCAACTATGGAAAGAAAGTGTCATGACATCTTGTGCCCTCATCATCCAAAAAAATTGAGACTGAAGGGGGGGAACTACTACTTTCATAATGAAGGATCAGGAGGAAGGAGGGAAAGTCCAACAAAGAAAACAAGACATTTGCTGAGAAATACTGCTCAAAGTGAGAAGGGCTACTAATTGCAGCGCGTTAGTTATCTGATGGTGTGCGAATGAAGGAAGGTCTGTTCCTTTTCTTATTTTTTATTTCTCTTACTTTTACTAGAAATTTTGTCTTTCCTATTTTTTAGAAAAATTAACCTATTTGTTTCACCCAAGATTCACAAGGAAGTATTATATGAAAGAAGATAGATTTCCTTTAAAATCATGTACCAAGCAATTTAACTCACAGTACTGTGCCCCCAAAACCTATTTCTGATGAAGCAAGTGTTTACAGAGCCTACTCCTCAGGGGGTTAAGTCTGGATAGGCCCCTCCTTGGCTGATAGAGACAGTAAACAGATTATATGATAGTGGTCGGTTATTTCCAAGACACTTAATAACTGAGTCTAGAAGGAAAAAACTTCAGCTCTGCACTTTTGGTAGAAAACTTCACTTTTTTTTCTTTTTTTTTTTTTTAACATTTTAGAACTATTTACAGTTCATGTGTTTTCCAGACCCGCTCTCCAGAAGCGAGGGCACCATCCCCTGCCTGAGTTTCTCAGTGTTCCACATGCGACTTCTCAGGCAGCCAGCCAGAGGAGCATTTAATTTGAAAATGAAGTCTTAAATTTAGTAGTGTGAAGGAGAAAGCACATCTAAACGCACATGCCTGGAGAAAGGCAAGGTAACCAGATGAGGCAAGGGGGGTGAACACCAGTGTCAGCCAAGAAATTCAGAAAGTGCTGCTGGAAGGGAAAGGTCTCCCACAGACTCCAGCAAGTCCTGCTCTTCTCTCCACATCTCGGCTCTGGAGCTGCCCAGATTCCCATGGTTTCGAATGTCTGATGTGCTGCAATGTGTAGGAAGCTGTCAACGAAACAGTAAGCCTGCTTCAAGCACTGTCCTACACAGTGCTAGCTCAGAAATGAAGCCCATTAGGTGATAAGGAACCTACCCCTCTTCCTTGTCTTTAAATTTTGTTCCATACACATTAAGGCATAGCATTGCCAAATGACTTCTAGTAACACAGAATACTAGGCTTAAAAATGGATTTGTTGTCCAAGAACCCCATATATACTCAAGTGAAAATTACAGTAGACATGATGCACATAAAAAAATGCAGTAAATGCAGGGTGCAGTGGCACATGCTTGTAATCCCAGCAACTGGAGAGTCTGAGGCAGGAGGATCGCAAGTGCAAAGCCAGCCTCAGCAACTTAGCGAGGCCCCATGCAACTTAGTGAGACCCTGTCTCAAAATAATTAATTAATTAATTAATTGAAAAAAGGACTGGGAATGTGACTCAGTGCGTAAGCATCCCTGGGTTCAATCCCCAGCACCAAACAACAACAACAAAAAAAAAAAACAAAAAAAAAAAACAGTACATGGGTACCTCCCTATGTCCTGATACGAATTTCAGGGGAGAAGCAGAAAAGATATGTTCTACTTTTGCCTGAAAATAAAATATTTAGCTTAATTAAATGTGTTTTGCTTGCCCAACATATAATTATTGAGAATCAACTGCTTGCTGGACAGTGTTCAGTTGGTAATGGAACACAGAGCTTAGCTCAGTCAGGCTCAAGGAACTCCCACTACCAATAACACACAGAAAAGTCTTCCCCTCCCCACAACTACCCTGGCTTCTCTCATTGGTTTCTCCCAACAGAGCAGGCCCAAGATTTTCCAAAGACAGAATCTTCCATGTATTCCTTCTGTTCTTAGGGGAAGGACACAAATTTTGAATGTGGTCTTCAAGGCCTTGCAGGATCTGAACTCCCATTGCGTTTCCAATCCCATCGCACTCTGCTTGTCTCTTGGACTTACTCTCTGGGCTTCTGCCACTCAATGCCCCGTAATCAGCGTCCTCCCTCCCTCCACAGGGCCTTTGCACATACTGTTCCCACTAGCTGGAGTTTCCCCTCCTGTCTCATTGCTCTGTCCCTCCCTCATCATCTTTGCTGAGTTAACTTCTAGTCATCATTACGTTCTCCTCCCAAAATGCACTGCCTCCTCAAAGAACTCAGCCCTAAACTTCCCCACCTTACCTCACTCTGCCTCCCCCCACCCTGCCAGCCTCACAAAACCTTTCTTTAGATCCATATTCTTTTGCTTAGCAGCACTCGCCTTGGATTGTAACCATACTCTATGTAGAATGACTATTTTACTAAATCCACCCTGCCAGCACCAGACACTAAGCTCGAGATTGAAAATCATGTCTGTTTGGGTTTACCTGCATTTCTAGCATGTAGCACAGTGTCTGGGTTATCGTAACCACTCAATAAAGACTGAAAAATACATGAAATATAAGAAGACTCTTAGGACACTATGTGTTTTAATTGAGGTGAGCACAGGATCTGTGGAAGTATCCATTCAGGGCATTAACTATGGTACCCAGCTCTCCGGCTTGTCTCCTGATGTTTTTGCTAAGTCTCTTACATCTGGAACACAATCCTCATTGCTGAACTCCCAGGGTTAAATTTAATCTTCTTCCCCTAATCCAGTTTGCATCTTGCTGTCTTCTGACTCTAACATCATTATCATCATATCCACCTTTATACTTCCAACCTCCCATTTTCTGTTAAATCTTTTTGTTTCACAGTCCCTGGCTTCCCTTCTTTGGCCCGTCATCATCACGACAAAGCTGAAGAGGATCACAGAAGCATAGTGTTTAAGCACTGAGAGGGACCTTGAAATATCTGGCCTACTGGTACTCAAACGTCCATGTACATGAGAATTCCTTGAAGTGCTTATTAAAAATAGAGTCCCAGATCCCAGATCCAGCAACCGTGTTTCAGATCTGGAAAAGGACCCCCAAGTCTATGTATGGAGCAATTCAGACTGGAAGTCCTCACACCCCATGTGGGAAGCACTATTCTGTGCAACAGCATGCATGGAGGCCCCTCAAGGGATACCACAAAGGGCAAGAAGGCTGTGGAGGGCATCTGCTCTGGGTCCCTACCCCAGTTTCATCCTGAGCAGCACTATTTGTACCTATTCTATATACTGAACTTCTATGTCGGATTCCTTTAGGCAGGGTTCTGCTACCTGGAAAAAGAGTCAGAAAATGATTGGTATCCAGCTCCTTTGTTTTATAGATGAGAAAACTCAGTGACACAGTCAATTAATTACAGAACCAGGACCAGACCCCCACTTCCTGACACCAGGCTGGTGGTCGCCCCCCAACACCTAATGCCTTGTAGGGTAGAGGATAACAGGGATTCTGTTTCATCCAACAGTCATAATGAGTAGCCTTCATATGAAGAGGGCACTTATAGCTGGCCATGTTTCACCACAGTGCATAGTTGAGGAGATGGGAGGGCGGGGAGAGGATGGATTTATGCTAGTTCATCTATCTGTATTTGTCATCCAGTATGTTCTTAGCCTCCCTCTGAAACAAACCTGTGAAGAGCTGATCATCGTTATGGCCTGGCCTCTTCTCTAGTTCTTCCCCATCGCCACCACCACCACCACCACCACCACCACGATTCAATTAACTCTTCAGCAGCTGGTCTTTTCTGAGAGCCAAGTCTCATGGTTTATTCTCAGAAAATGACATTTCTGCCACCAGCCTCCTAAGACTTGTGCACCTTGTGTGTGCACCTAGAGTACCTCATGCTTCCTTTTATCATGCCGCCTATTCCAGTAAAGTTATAGTCCCTTTATTTGCCCAGCTCTTTCCCTACACTCCAGGCTCCTTGCCGGAAAGAAATGGGTCTTAATCCCTGTATCCCTAGTATGTAACAAGCACAGTGGCTGGTACAGAAAAGTGTTATGAAAATGTGGGTTAAACAGATGAATCAGTGGCAAGCCTGAATCTCTGCCAGTATGCTCAGGGTCCCTCTAAAGCTTCCACTGCATTGCTCTGATAAAGCCCAGCACAGGTTTAACAGATACACAGAGCAAACTCGGTGGTCTAGATGAAACACATCCCCCATCACCAACAAGCCCCTGAAATCTCCTCTGCTGTTCATACGTTCTCCTCCCTGGGTCCTCTCTAATCTCAGTATCACTCTTCAGTGCACAGCTTTTCTTTTTCCTGCTTCAAGTCCCAATACTAGGGTTAATACTGGGGACATTGGGCAAATTTAGAATCCAATTGGTATTTATTATAAAGAAATGCTCACATTTCAATTATATTTTCCTTATCTCTTATTACTGGTCCACAACTCCACTACCAGAGTTTTCTTTCTATATGTTGTTGACAACGTCACTGTCACAGCCCCAACATTTCCCAAGTTCTTTCTAGTCTTCAGATCTAATTTAGAGATCACTACTCTTACTTGCTGCTATCTGTCCCATGTTTTCTTTTTCCTTCTAGTATGGTACATCCAGTACTTGCCAAAGATCAAAAAGTAGAATTAGACCACTTCCTAATGTGGAATAAGAAAACAGACCCTAGTTTTTGAGAATAGTGCTCAGGTTTTGGTCTAGTGTCCCTCTGAGTTACAGATTCAAAGCACCATTCTCAACCAGCTTTCCAAATCCTACCAGGTTTTCTACCACCTGATACTGTTTTCTCTACATAGCCATTGTACTGACAAGAACTTCTGAAAATTGCTCACTATTAATGAGATGATCCATCTTCCTTAAATGCCTTACCTGTGAATAAAACAAGGAAATATGAAAATGTCCGGGGACTCTCCAGAGATAGACCTAATCACACTCATATATGCATGAAAATATTATATTTGGGGAAGAAATTGTGTATTATTTAATTCTGTAGTCCCAACATATGGCATTCTGCCTGACATAGCAGGCACTTAATAAATGTCTGGTAAGTGAAAGAATGAACAGATAAACATAGAACTTCTCAAGAGAAGACTAGAAACAAGTATTAGTTTCCTAGACCCACTATAACAAATTACCACAGCGTATATGGATTCAAAGAGCAGAGTTAGATTCTCTAGCAGTTCTGGAGATAAGAAATCCAAAATCAGGTGTTCACAGACTGCAATGCTTTTACATGCTCTAGGGAAGACCTGTTCCTGTCTTCTCTCCTAGTTTATAGTAGCCTCAGCATTCTTCAATGTAGCCTAAATAATTCAGTATCTACCTCCATCTTCACATTACCTTCTTTTCTGTGTCCTTTTTTTTCTCCCTTCCATCTCTTGTAAAGATACCTGTATTTGGGTCTAGGACCCATCCTACTCTGGGATCATCTTATCTCAATATCTTAACTATATTTGCAAAGACCCTTTTTTCCTAATCAAGTCACATTCAAAAATTCCACTAGACATATCTTGGGAGGGGAGCGGCGATGGACACTCAGTTGCAATAGTAGGCTATGGTATAATCAGAAATTTTTTTTAAAGAGAGAGAGACAGTGAGAGAGAGAGGGAGGGAGACAGAATCAATTTTATTTAGTTTTTCACATGGCTTTCACTGATTGAACATGCTTTGTTGTTGTGAATGTGGTGCTGGGGTTTGAACCCGTTTACTAGCACATGCCAGGCAAGTGCCGTAACCACTGAGCACTGCTCCAGCCCCAATTACAATTATTTTTAAAACAAATTTTATATGGAGGAGTAGAGAAAAGAAAGGAAAGATGGAAGACGAGGGAACAATAAAATGCATCCATGAATTAATTAGTTTACTCAGATCTGGGTAGTGAGGTCAAGAGTAACATTTACATTTTACTTATACTCTTGTAATCTTTTAATTTTTTAAGTGGTCTAGCCACCACAGATAGATCATATACAAATTTAAAATGCATGGAAGAAATTACACCCATTGAGATTAGCTTATAACTCTAAAGAAAAATGCTCCTATAGTATTTTTATGGGGAAAAAAATCAATAAGGGCTAAAGATTTAATCAAATGCTATTAAAACATTGGTTTGTTATAAACAACCTTTGAGCTCTGATTGAAAACAGATCTCTTCTCTCTAACATTATAAGCTCTTTTAGCTTTCAGATTTGAAGATCTCAAGAAGACCACTTTTGTAAAGTTAGGGTTCTAATATCTCCAAGGCCTTTGTGGTTTAGGTTTGGAGTTTTTTCCAAAACAAATCCTGACCTCCTCCCTATAACAACTAAGAAGAGATGCTTATACCTGTTTTTAAAGAAAAGAGAGAATCAAGTTTTAAAGGTTATGTAGATGATGTGTTTTTACAAAGGTGATGTATTTTAATGTCCTCTGTCACCTAAGATAAATGGACCCTGGTTATGAAGAGACTGCCATTTTGGTGAATAGCAGCAATGGATCTGAGTTCAGAGCTGAGGAAGACTCAAATTGCATCGAGTGATAAAAGGGAAATAAATATGAGGATGCAATGAATGATGAATCGTGAAGGAGAGGTTAAAGAGACAGCAGCAGAGAAGGAGAACTTCTGAGGAAGAAAAACATGGGGATTTCACATTGTTTGGAAAGGGGTGTGTGATGTGAACTTCCTCAATTATCTTCTCCACAAAATCTGCAGTCTACCTCACTCTCCAAGGTTGTTATGTGAGGAAGTTATTGAGCTTTAAGAGGAAAAAAGGGAGCAGTAACATCTGGGTTACATCAACTTTAAAAAGATAATAGAAGATGCCACTGAAAACTCCATGTGCAGAGGTCTGAAAGTGTTATAATTTCCTGTTATTCCAAGATGCACCTCATTTGGGGAAATAGTCACCATTTAAAAATTCAACCTTTAAAAAATTGTATCCATGCAACATAATAATAGATTATAATGGAAAACTGTTTATAAGAACTTTAACAATTTCACTGCTCACGTACAGAAACCAGGCCTTTGGCAAATGGACCCTTCCATCTGCAAAGCTGACAAGCAGAAACTGACCAAGAAATGATCAAACCAAGACTTAAGAAACCAAAATTAGGGGGTTTTTTTATAGTGAAACTATTTTAAAACAGTTTTATTGTAAGTTATCAGTATGAGTTAAAAATTAATTTCACTTTTGCTCTTTCACTGCATCCAAACAGAACTTGAGACTACTCCCATTAGCTTGTTTTTGAACTCCTTATAAAATGTGCCAGTAGGGGCTGGAGCGGTGGCTCAGTGGCATGGCAGTTACAGCGCTTGCCTGGCATGAGTGACTACACAAATTCAACCCCAGCGCCACATATAAAATGAAGTGTCTGAGAAATGAAAGTCACAAATGAAAAGTCACATGAAAAACTAAAAATTGCTTCTCTCTCTCTCTCTCTCTCTCACTGTCCTCTCTTTCTTTAAAAAACAAAAAAGTGCCCATAAAAGTGATTTACAAGCATTGTTTTAAAAAAAAGAAGAATCAACCATTTTTGTTCTCTAATTTTACTTTCAATTCTTCAGGTCTCTTCACATAGACCCTAAATAGCTGTCCCCTTGACCCAAAATCATCTGGGCAGGCTGAGGACTTAAAAAAAAAAAAAAAACAGAAAACTTTAGAATACTGGTCATCTCCCGTATGTTTAACCACAGAAGTCTCCCCTCCAAATGCAATGTCTGATTGAGATGAGATAACTCAACAGAGGCTGCATCAATTCTCCCATGGGATCAACAGTCCCGCCCTCCCACACACAAGACATAATGTGCATCAGCTGCACAAGCACCAAGTTCAATGATCTTTGTTCTTTTTTATTGCAGGTGCTCAAATAGAAAAAGTAAGGGCCTATTTAAAAAGAAGAATAACTCACTTTTGCGCCAGACTGACATTTTGGATAAAACCCAGCAGAAGGCAGTGCCGTGTGTGAAGAACTATCCTGTACCCCTTCCTGAGTAAGTTATTCCTAGGAATTCAGCAATAAATAACAGATCTCTTGACTATTGCTCTACGTGCATCTAACCTGGCAAGACAAAAAGGCTCCTTCCTAAAGGCAGCCACACTTCTGAATTACCATCCAAATTTGTCACAGGAACTCTACAGACCAGAACTGATAACGCTTCACATGTGAGTACTATAGAGTTAGTAATTATAATGTAAAACTTATATTCAAACTGTTTCAAATTATTGATGTTTGAGGATTTACATGTGTCACTAATTCATTTAAAAAGAAGAACATTTGGTTTTTTTCATCTTGTGTTATGATTAAGAAAAGATAAACTTGGAACTTGGTGTTCCAACAGTCATTCACCCAGGAAACTTCCAAATATGATTGAAATGAAACCTTCCAGGTTGTCAATATACCCAACTTGGTCCTGCTCACATTTGAATCCTCCTGATACACTGATAAAAACTGATGCCAGCGGACTGAGCAATAATGCATCAGGTTCTAATTATTAATTAAAAACAGTGAGTTCATGTAACCATCTAGGTGATTTTCATAAGCATGTCACCAAAATCTAATCTTATGGAAAAAGGTAACTCCAACAATCTAGAAAGATCAATAAATTTTATTTTAAAATTGAAAGCAGACTAAATGTTCAAACAATAGAAAAATGTGAATTATGAGACAAGCACTCAAAGCAATGTTATTCAGCCCTTAAAAATTAGGAGTATGAGGGCTGGAGTGGTGGCTTGGTAGTTACAATGCTTACCTTGCATGTGCGAGTACGCAGATTCAAACCCCAGCACCACATACACAACCAAGTGTCCAAGCAACTAAAGCCACATGAAAAACTAAATCAAATTGATTCTTTCTCTTTCTCTCTCATTATCTCTCTCTCTTCAAAAATATTTTTTAAAAATTATGTGTATGTTATGGTTTAGATACTATGTGTCCCCTAAAAGCTCATGTGTAAGACAATCCATGAGAGTTCAGAGGTGAAATGACTGGGTTATGAGGGCCTGAACCCAATCAGGGAATTAATCCCCTGAGAGGGATTAACTGAGTGGTAACTGAAGGCAGGTAGTGTGTGGAGGTGGGTCATTGGGGGCTTGCCTTTGGGGTATACATTTTGTATCTGGAGAGTGAAGTGTCTGTCTCTCTCTCTCTCTCTTTCTCTCACCCTGACCTGACTGCAATGCCCTGAGTCACTTTCCTCCACCACACTCTTCTGCTGTGATGTTCTGCCTCTCCTCAAGCCCTGAAGAATGGAGTTGGCCACCTGTGGACTAAGGCCAAAGAAACCATGAGCCCCAAAATAAACTTTTACTCCTCTAATTGTTCTTGTCAGGTCTTTCAGTCACAGCAGTGAAAAAGCTGATTAAAACAGTATTCAAAGACCATACAAAAACATGGAAAAAGAAACTAATGAAGTGAAGTAAAAACAGGATAAAAATGTACATACACAATTATAAGAAATCTTGGCATAGAAAAGAGACAACTATGAAATGTAAGTCAATAGTAATGATAATTACTTTGGGATCCTAGAAGAGTGGATGTTATTTTCTTCCTTTGACATTTTTTTATTTTCCAAATTTCTCTTAATGAGCATGTTACTTTCACAAAGGAAAAAATAGATACTAAAGGAAAAAATTGAAACAAAATTTTAATTCCTAATATTCAATGGGAATCGTCAATCAGAATGGAAAAGTCAATTGGGCATAGGGAAAAGTTGTTCCCACTGAAATAGTATATTTGGTTGCATGATTATACAGCACTCAGAAACATCAGGCTTAAATAGTGCAGAGAAAACGCTTTGCAGTAGTCAAGGAAAGCCCGTATCTTCCCCTAGAATGCATACAATTTCAACAACAGCAACAAACGGAAGGAACCGTTCTGTGAGAACCTGGGAGAGTTAAAGTTTACCAACACTGAGTATCGTTTAAAGTGGAGTGTGTTGCACAAAGAGCTGATGGTCATGTGCCATTCGAAATTTAGAGGTGACAGGGCAACAGCCTGGCTGAAGGGAAAGCAACTGCACTGGAAAAATCTGATCTCAGATTGTTCTACTGCAGAAGTGTAAATTAAGAAGCTGTTAGGGAAACAAAAACCCAAGAAAAAGGGACACTGACTTTATTTGTTAAAAGTTACACAAACTACAGATGCTGGCAGCCTGGAAGAATGGACAGAGAATCCTGAGTCTGGGGAGACCGCACTTCCTCGTAGAGTTCATTTTCTTCTCTGTTCAGTTTCCTGCTACTCACGGAAGACAGAGTATAGAGCAACTCTGCCCAACAGAGACAGAATGCCGGCCACAAATGTGTGATTCATAATTTTCTAGCAGCCACATTCAAAAAAGAGTAAAAAAGAAACAGCAGATTTCATTTTAATAATATATGTTATATAACCCAATATATACAAAATATTATAATTTCAAAATGGCATTGACATAAAATAAGTTATTAATGAAATGGCTAAAATTCTTTTACTAAGTCCTTAAAATCTGGTTTGTGCAATATTTGATACTTGCAGCACATCTCAGTTTGGACCTTCCACGTTCCAAGTTCTCAGAAGCCATGTCACCAGTGGCTCCTTGTTTGGGTAGCAGAGAATCTGCACATTCCTTTTCATGCTTAAAATCAACACAACTAGAAATTTTTATGGGATAGGACAACAAAAATTGGAAGTTACATAAATATGTGCAAGTCAGCAAGTGATTCAGCATTGAGGAAAAAACATTCAATGGAGAAAGAAATGAGATAAAAATGAGAAAAAAATTTAAACTTGAATTTCTGAAGCAAAGAAAAACATGGCAAAATAATTACTGATTGACCAAGTGTTAACCTAAAAAGGTGAGCCCTACCAAAAAAATGTAAATATGCACTGCAGAACAATTCCTTTATAAGGATATTTATTATGTGACAGAACTACGCTTCCTAATTTAAAGTAAATTGGAATTCATTTCCTTGGTTATCTTAAAATTAGAGAAATACAGAAATAGAGAGAAGAAGACATGGGTAAAGATGTGGCTTTCACAGAGGCCCTCAACCCTGTGTGCACAGTAGACTCGGCTTGGAAACCGAAAAAACACCAGGCCCTCAATCCTAAGACCCTCAATGTAACAGCCAGATGTGGCTAGAGCACAGGTAGACAGACACACACTGTTTTAGTCAGCTTTTCACTGCTGTGACGAAAGGACCTTATAAGGAGATTAACTCACTGACTGGGTCAATTCTTTCACACCCCAACCATTTCACCTCAGCCTTCCCAGACTGTCACATGTGAGCCTTTGGGGGACATCTCACATTCAAACCATAACACATACGTACAGACATACATATACAGATACGTAGACTCTTTTTAACTCTCCCATGTTATTCTAATGGCATTCCTGGGTTGATGAGCATGAGATCAAACAATCTGCAGGAACCTTCGCAGTGCCACTTACCAGCCACTTACCCGCCCAGTTATTCCCACAATGGCCAAAAACAGTTAGCATGACTTGAGTAAATGTCCTCTTGTGAAACATTGAAGTGTCTACTGATATTCAGAGTCAGCTGGCAATTAATGTTTTGTGGCCTAGGACTGAGGGTGTAATTCCTCTACAGCTATCATGTTGATTTCTACAATATGGAATCATGCCACCTCTACTTAATTTTACAACTAAAATTAAAAGATTTTATCAATGGGCTAATTTAACACCCATTTCTTAAACGCTTTCACATATTGCAACAGTTTGTAGATGCAGAAGATTGGTACTGATTTTCAAGTAATGAGCGACAAAACCAAAAAAGTAAAAGTGAAAAGGAAGGTCAGAAGGGGAAGATTTCATTCACTGCCGTGGATGTTTTATGACCCAGTTTTTACAATGTTGTGTTATTCAGCACAATTTGAATCAAGATGAATAATGCTTAAAAGTGGATATACGTATTTACATACAAATGTAGATTACATATAGATAAACTGCATGTATATTATGTAATGATGCTTATTTACATTTATATAATTGTATACAAAGCCCTTCAAACACAAAATTAATAGTGAAGTCCTGGTCAGTCCGCATTTACACACTGCACCATGAGTGACTAGGAGAACTCTAATTTAGGCTCCTGCTTGGCTTGGAACCCTGGCCTAATCATTCCCTTTCTGAGCCCTAGTTTCTTCATCTTTAAAATGGGAGCACAATTACCCATACCTTAGAGTTTCATGAGAGCAAAATGAGGAGCACTGGGCCCACACAAAGTATGTGTTGAATCTAACGATAGCCACCCACCTTCTTTTCTTCTAAGCACAGAGAAAGGGCACCTGAAGCCCAGAGGAAAAATTAATTACCCAAAGATCCGGGCCCAAGTCTCCTGACTGGTACTTTCAACTCAACCTTCCTCCTCTGGAATCCTCTCCCCAAAGCTAACTACACCTTTTCTTGTCCAGGACAAACCAGTGGCTCCTGCCCTAGCATGAAGACCCTAAGTCTAAGATCTTCTGCCAAGAACACATTAAGTACCCAGCTACATGTACCCAGCAGTGACCAACCCAATGTCATAGCTACCCCAAGCAATGCCTGTACTCCCAGGGTCCCAAGTCCCAGACATTTTACTTTTGTTCTTGGATCATGACCCACAGATGCCAAGAAAAGATACAAAACACTCTCTTAATATTTTCTGTTAATATTGTCCTGGGTTTAATTATGCATTAACTACTGTCTTAAATCTGCATTCCTAGAAGCAAATCCTAAGATAAGGGTTCACAAGTAAGTAGCTAATTAAGAAGTACTTCGGGGAGCAACTGGTAAGGAATATGAGAAGTGTCACAGGGAAAGGGAAGAAGTAAAGCAAGGATGTGACTGCAGGAAAGGCTCATCTTCTGGTAGATCTGGAGAGGTGCTCAGGAGTGAAAATGACACCTCATTTGAACCAACTTTAGGCAGGGTAGCAACTCTTTCATACTCCTGTACCAGTTAGTCATTAGCCCCAAGAACCCAAGGAAGTGTTCTGAAGACAGTGACAAATGCAAGCTCTGAGAAATAATGTACACAGGGGCTAGGGTGAGCCCAGGAAGACACCAGAGAACAAGGCAGAACCACCAGCTTCGAAGGAAGACTCAAAGCTCTCTGCGTCATCTCAGATCTGAGTTCATTTGTTTTCCCCAACATCTCCAAATCCAAAAACTAAAACACCAGTCTCCACAGCCTGAGCACATTCTGCCAAAATCCCAGCCACTGAAATTGACTAGTGATAGAGTTTAGCAAAGTGCAACAGAACATTCTCTGGCAGAATGCCCTCTCAGCAAGGGCTGCCACTCAGTTCCAAAATTCAGCAGACACCATGGTAGGCTCAAGGAACATAAATATGACCAAGAGGGAGGACCCCTGCCTTGGAGAATTGTGAGTAGACTTTAAATGGAAATTTTTGCCTGATTTTACACTAAATGCTTAATAATACCCCATTCTCTATGAGATGTGCACCTCCCTCCAACTTCACAGTATCAGCAACAATACCTCCTCAGAACATCATGCCATATTGAATTAGATAGCTGCTACCTCATAAGGAGTTAAGGAAAGGATAGAGGAAATCACAAGAAAGCAACACTAATACTACTTCTAATAACGATGATAATGACGGCAAACGTGTGAGAGACATCTAGTCACCTAGCTTCTGAATATCTAAGTTACTGGATTAATACCATGACCTCCAGATAGAAGTCCCAATATCTAATACTATCCAGGTGTCAGCCCAAAATTTAACTGGTAATTTGAGAGCCATTAGTTCAAATTCATTTTGTCACTGTATATATTTTAACACATTTTATATGAGATGTTATAAAGTAATGAGACTGATTATCAAATGTTCCTTGGAGAATCAGTCACATCATAACATCAGATCTAACTTTCAGTCTTGAGAAAGTCAAGACACACAACAAATACTGCCCAAAGCCACACACCATATTAGCTTACGAAGAATCACCACATCTTAAAGAACCAGCAAGGCTACGTAGAAATGCTGACAACACACCCGACGCCAGGCTGGGCATGTTGTAGTAGCTCAACCCTCATAGCAGCTCCATCCATGCAAGAGACCCCATCATAACCCCACTTTACACATGAGGAATCTGATGTTTACAGAGGTTAGGAACTTGCCCAAGACCACAGAAATATTCAGGGCAGAACGAAACTCATACTTGAGTCCCTCTGAGTGCAAAACACATGTTTTCAACATCAAACTATGGTGGCAACAATTCAAAACCTGCTAACACTGGAAATGAACCAGATGATTCTTGCCATCTCTATGGCTTATCCTTGTCACACCAGGTTCACACTTTCCAAGGCTCCGTTTCTTCAACTCTGGTTTTAGAGTAAGAACATCTTTCTTCACTAAGTACAATTTTTTAAGACAAGACAATTAAACACTACAGGAAACCATTATATTATTAGTATCAGCCAAGATTTTAGTTGTAGAAAGATTAATTATGTTAATTTTACTATTTTATGCCTCATTATCTAGCCTGTCTTGAAATGTTTATCACTTTTTGGAATTTTCTCTCATGAGGTTAATTTGTTCTATGATTTTCTATTTAAAAATTTTATACTTCACAATATCTAAATGATTCAAAAATCATTGGCTGATGTGATTCACTGCCAGATTACAAATTAAAAATACAATACAAATTTACTTTGCCACATGCTATCATTGGCAAATAGAGGGACAGAGAGAAAGAAAATAAGAAACAATGGAAAGGAACTTGGAATTTTACTCTTGCCAGGTTTTCTGGAGGTGTTTTCACTCCTGTTTGTGTATAAATATTTCTCTTTTTAAGCATTTCTGATTCTAGTACTGTTCCCACAAATATTTCTTTATTAATTTAATTAGTTATTTTAAATAACTAATTTAATTAATTAATTTCTTTATTAATGCAATGAAAAATTCATGCATGGCATGGTAGATAATCTATTCTAAATTCAACTCTCAAGGGAATACAACATTACTATCACTATCCCTTGATAAAGTAATGTGCCAGAAGTCTCTCTAGCCATATTCCCCAGAAATTACCAAATTAAAAAACTGAAATACTCATGAAATCTAGAAAGCCTCTCATGTATGCCACTCCTAAATAGTATTTTATCCAGAAATGAAAAGTGACAAAGATGTGTCAGTGTCCCATAAAAGAAACGCCAAGGAATTTGGAGTAGTAATTGAGTGAGTAGCACAAGTATTTGTTGAGTATGGAAAAAAAAAGACATGAGGATGGAATGGAATTACATTTCAACAGCTAATAAAGTAAAGAAGGAGAAAAAACAAACATTTAATTAAAAAAGAAAGCCACCAGTTGTCAAGACCTGTCACGGGGCCCCAGAAATCATAATAACCCAAATAATGATTTCTTACTTGCTGTCAATGAGCACTTCAGACTGCCGATTATTCACTTGGTTATCACTCTTGTGGCGGAACTGAAAAATCAAAGCATCGGTGAGAGAATGTGTTCAATCACACTTGGCCAACCCAAAAAGGGACGTTGGAAATATTCTGAGTGCATGTGTTTGGATGATATTACCATCCATCAGTTAATACTTACCTTGAACCCAGCTGTATATTCTAACTCTGAATCAACACTCTAGCTGCTAAGCCTCATTCTGGGTGTCACCAGGGGAAGAACTCTAGTCACATGCTAGACTCACAATTCCAATTCTCACACATTTTTAGTCACTTCTAAGAAGACAGTATATTATTTACTCTGCTGCACAGTCCCAGAGAAAACCATACATTAATTTTGACAACTTCAACCAGGAATGGGGGCTTCCATTTCTCTCACATATGTGCTCAATACTTTATTGGAACATTGCTGATTCTATTTTATAGATTTCTTTGAAGTCAAGAAATTACTTGTAGCAACATGTATTTTTTTCTCCAGAAATTCTAATTGTTAACAGTGATCTTATGAAATACCAAACATTTAAAACAAAAATCAAAATACAATACTGAACCACATTTGGTGTGGATTTATGTTTTATACCCAACTGACTATGTTTCTTATTGAGTACTCCAGTAACGTAAATACCTTATATTTCTCGGAAGAATCCAAATATTACAAGCATTCCACTAGACTGAGAAATTAGTAGCCATTGAGAGAAATGTTTCTACATGAACTGTCAAGATCAGATAGTAACAGACTAAATTAGAGACAGGGGTAAATAGGTAAGAGCATAAACAGTGATAGGCTAAAATAGAGATGAAGTTATTTCAGCATATTAGCCTACATGCATGGATGAACAGGGGTAATTTTTGGAGACATGAAACTTTGACTTCATAGATAGTCATCAAAAGTGATTTTTCTTTCTTTAATTCAAAATGTTGCATCAATATCACAATATATAAAATGCTTCAACCAGATCGTTTTTTCCTACATCCTCCAAAACCCATCCCAATCTTTCTATTATGCTATCCCTGATATATACAATTACAAGGTATGGCAGGTATAAGTTAATGTATGTTACCAGTAAAAGTAAGAAAACAAACTAACATTTGTTAAGATGAAAATAATTTAAAATACTGTAATTTTTTAGGAGTAAATTAAGTCAGCCTATTCGCTAACGTGCAAACATCCTCCTACCAATAAATAGAAAACTAGAGATGGAGACATTACTCTGAGTGCATGGTTTGGTGGGGTTGCTGAACATCCTCTCTTTGCTCCTCCATATCTTTATATTTCTCTGTTCTGTTTTGTATCAATAGGAAGCTAGCATGTATGGTCTGTGCTTCGGGTTGCATTTGGCCAGCAGGTCGTACTGAAGATCAGAGTGCCAGAGTAAAATGAGGACATTTATTCCCTGGCTTCCATCTAGTTCAGTTAGCAATGTCTACTTCCCCCACAGAGCCCCAGATGCTGCAAACAGCCCCAGCTACTGGCTCCAGGGCTGGTAACTGGTTCCTTTCTTAGGGTAGCCCATGTTCCTACCCTAGGTTCTTGTCCTTGCCCACATCCTTTGTAAATGGCCCCTTCATTATTAAACTCTCCAGTTTTCTCCATTTCAGAGTGGCCAGTTGTCTCCTGCCAAGACCCTGACTGATAAAGGCATTCAGCTGTTACACTGGCATATGTCATCACTAATATAAAACACTTTCAAACATTAACTGCAGTAAAATCATAAGGAAATTCAATGTTTAGTCATATTTATATCTAACCTGATAATAGTCCTCAAAACTGAGTAGCTAAACATCAAATAAAAAGGCCAATCAGCTCATCCTCCAAAATCTGAGAAACCCACACTCTGGGCTGCAGAGTGGGACTGCTCCCACTTCTGCTCAGGCTTTGCAGAAGAGTCTTGGTACTGGAGCAGATGGAATCTGGGAGGATTACAAATGGTATTCTCAGACCCAAGCTGACTCTTTTTGATGATTTCTACTCTAGAAAAATACAAAGTCTTAGAGATGAACTGCCCCAGGACAGGAAGGGAGCAGAGGACTAGCATTCATAGTATACTCATGGTAAGCCAGACTCTCTACCTGGTGTTTCATATATGTCACCTCATTTTGTCCTCCCAAAAGTGTGGATGTCATTGGCTCCATTGAACCAAAAGAGGAAGGGTCAGAGGTCCACTCTTAAAATGTCTTTCTCCATGTTCTTTCTACTCTACCATTTTACTCTTCAGCAAAGTGTGATTATAATGAATAAGACCTTCAAGGACATTACGTAGGAATTCATGCATCTAAATGAGTTCTGTTTCCCTGAAAGGTCAAATAATATGGTGAAATTACACATTTACTTCAAAGATATCATTGATCAAATTCAGCCTCAAATGTTAGAATCACAATGTGCACTATGGAACAGGTTAGGTATTTGTAACTCCTAGTATAATGAGCATAACACGTGAGAATGCCTAATATGTACCAACTCCCAAAACTTAGACAAAGACATAAGATAAAGGATAAATAATACTTCACCATGTGAATGCATGTTGTGTTCTAAATCCAATTTGTTTCCCCACAAATTGGTGGTGTGATCACCTATTTGCATGCAAACTGCTAGTTCTTTATGGATTTTAGTTTTCTCATATATAAAACAAGGAAGTGGCCTCTTGCTTTTAAAGAGGCCCTGGTTCTATGACACCTGTATGCACAAAGAGCAAAACAAATAGAAAGAATACTATATGGTATTCACCAAAAGAATTTCACCCAAAACTTCAAACAGATCTCCACTTTCTATTTCTGAAGTCACAATTGAAACTGAGATCTCAAGCATGCTCAAAACCAAATACTCACATAGTCATCTGTGGCATCTTTGACAGCTGTCATAGTTATCACCAGAACCAGAGGCACAATGGTGGTAAACCAGGTCAAGGAGGAAATTTCTGGAATTAACTGAAAAAAAACATTTTAAACAGTTTAGGGCTTTTAGCATTAAGAAATACATCTTTAAAGTTTGTTATTTAATTCTATAAGACTTGGCATAAATTAATGAGATTATATTCTGTTATTTGTACAAACAGAATAACTCAGTAATTTCAGTGTTTGCATTCAATGATAAGACATAAAGTGTTGACATCATTCTGCCAATTTTCAAACTAACAAAAAAATACTAAAATTTTTAAAGCAAGTTGAGAAATAAACTTCTTCAAATTCTTCACAGATGGTGTTCTTTCTCCACATTGTTAAATACTACCTGTGTGTCTTGGCTTCTCATCTGACTTTTAATAATTTGACCAACTCCGTCTCGCACCAGTTCTCAAAGAGAGATCCTCTGAACATTTCCCTTGCACCTAACACTGAGCCAGGTATTATTATATATATATATATATAAATCATTTGATTCCCAGAAAATTTTGTTGAGTTAGATTCTGCACCATAATTGTTTTTTACAGCCCATACGGTTTGTAGTCCACATAAATAACACCCCCTCCATGCTCAACAGAATAAAATGGTGATAATGAGTCTCAGTCAGAAACTGCAGCAGCCATGGGTTTTGTATCCCTATTTTATAAATGAAGTATCTGTAAGATCAAACACTGGGTCATAACAAACACTGCGAAAATATGGACCTGCATCTCTTTGCCCCAAAGCCTATTCCCTGTGCCTATACCTTCAAAGTCATCCACCTAAGAGACACGATAACGGTTGGTGTGACTCTCAGACAGATGCTTTTCAAATAGGGTTCATTTTGGAACTGTTTTGGAGTTACCAGGCAGGGAAGGGTGCAGTGGGATCTGTCAGATAATGGAGCTCAAGCCACATCTAATACCCTTAAACTAAATCCATCTTCTGTAATAGTTTTGCATATCTTTTTAAATCTCAAAAGCCTCTGAAGGTTAGATAGGGCTTCCTATGTTCTACTAACTATAGTATAGAGCAATTTATTGTATATTTTATGAATAACTAGAAGAGAAGAGTGCAAAGATTATCTAGTACAAAAAAAAAAGATCAGTATTTAAGGAGATGGAAAAGTTAATTATGCAGATTTAACACATTGTATATGTGCACTGAATTATCACACTATACTCCATAAATATGTAAATTATTATGTCAATTAAAAATAAAAATTATTTTAAAAAACAATAAGATAAACAAACAAAACCCCTCTGAATAGGCAATAAAAACATTGGACCAGTAGATAAGCTGGGTCCTACTAGTTTCTCATTAACTCATGGTGAAAGTTTTACGCATCACCTAACTTCTCTGAATCTTATTTGTTCATCAATAAAGCAAAGTAGGTTGGACAAAACTATCTCAAATGTTTTTTCCAAATATAAAATTGTACAAACCATAGGCTCTGACCACTGGTAAGAAAGCCATTAGAGAAACAGATCCAAAGTTCTGGAATGATGTAAAGGGTTGCAAAGAAACCAAGAGCAGTTTTGTGGGAAAGAGGAAAGAAATCTTGGATTCTACATTTTCTTCAATAAATAGTTAAGTTGTTCATTCATTGTGCTTGCTTATTTTATTTTGATTTGGGGGTTTCTCATGATCAGTAGCTAGTCATCCAGTTTTCTACTATATTGCTGTTCTTAGGGAACTTTCCTATCCCTGCTACTTTCAATTCTTGTAATTTTGATGGGATGAATCCATTCTGGCTCCAGCACCTGATCTAGGTCAAGACAATGTCTCAAATCCTTGAGCCACAGCGATCAGTTAAGGAATGAAAATTTAGCTCCCATAAGAGCTAATCCCAAGGCTTTTGCTAGCATGATAAAATAGTAATATTCTCTGTCTATCTATCTCATATTGAGTGGAGTTGGGGAACAAGAAAGATAAGTCTAAGTCTAAGTCTTAAGTCCATCAGATAGACAGGACCTACACTAGGCCAGAAGGTATAAGCAGAGAGGAAGAGAAGCTACATCTTCATGAAGGTGTTTTTGCCCAAGAGTCCAACTACACTTGAGAGGAGATACACCCCTGAATATACTCACCTTTTGATTAAGTTAATTTAGATTTCTGCCACTTTCCTTCAAAAGTCTCAATACAAACCGTTATTCTTTTTTTATTAGTTGAATATGGACTAACAATTAAGGGGGAATCATTATCAAACAATAAAGAACAAATGTATTTCACATAGTAAGCCAAGGCTGATGCCATTCCATGGTTTCTCCCCCTTGGGTTCCCCATGGTTCCATGTTTCCCTCAATTAACCCCTGTATTAAATGGACTTCTCACAGAGGTCAGAGATTTCCTCTGAGTTGATTCCCCCATATGCCCTCTCTCCAGTCTCCTTGATATCCTTCCTAATCCATCCCCTCTTTGCCCCCCTCCCTACATCTCCCATCCTCCTAGGCAAGGTTCCTCCTGTTCATGTAAAAATTCATACATGTTGAGGTTATTATTAGATTAGCCATTTATCATACTGTTTCCAGTTGTAATCTAGCTTCCACAAATGAGAGAAAACATTCGGCCCTTGAGTCTCTGAGATTGGGCTATTCACTCAGCATAATTTTTTCCATCTCCATCCATTTGGCTGTAAAAGCTATAATATCGTTATCTCTAATAGCCGAGTAGTATTCCATTGTATATATGTACCAAGTTTTTGAATCCACTCGTCAAGTGAGAGGCATCTGGGTTGGTTCCATAATCTAGGTATAGTAAATTGAGCTGCTATAAACACTGATGAAGCTGTATCTCTATAATATACTGATTCTAACTCTTTTGAGAAAATACCCAGGAGTGGGATAGTTGGATCATAAGGTGGTTTCAGCCCTAATTTTTTGAGGATTCTCCACACTGCTTTCCAGAGTGGTTGAACCAGTTTGCAGTGCCACCAGCAATGTGACAGTGTTCCTCTCTTCCCACAGCCCCTCCAGCACCTGTCATTGTTCGTATTCTTCATTTTTGCCACTCTAACGAGGAGGTGGAATCTCAGTGAATTTTGATTTGCATTTCTCTTAGTGCTAATGATGTAGAGCATTTTCTCATATATTTATGGGCTTTCTGCACTTCCTCTGCTGAGAAGTTTCTTTTTATTCTATTAAAATGCAATTAAAGAAATTATTCAATTAAAGTTATTCAATTAAAGAAAAAATGGTACTCAAAAGTGTTAATCTAGACTTCACATATATAATCCATTTTCTTACCTCTTATAATTAACACAAAGTCCAGAACACTCTGAATTTACCAGTGTGATCTGATTAAATCATCTGAAATGAATATCAAGTGAATTACTGACTATAAGAACTCTTTATGTGCATGTGTGTGCATGTGTATGCATCTTTCTTAATTTGTGATATTTCCTTCCTAAAATATCAGTGAAAGCCAAAAAATTTTGTTGAAGCCCAAATTTTAATCAGATGGGGAGAGGGGATGAACCAATTAACCACTTAAAACTGTAAAAATAGTCACTCTACAATTAAATAACATAATAACATGAAGAAACATCATTCATCTTATATACACATAAAGCGTGTCATTGTTCTTAGATCAAAATGAAATCTGCCAAATTAAATCCCATGGCCTTCTCATTCTTAGTCAGCTAAGGCTCTCTGCCTCAACTCTAGCAATCCCGTACTGTCAACATGAGAGAGAGACGGAGAAAGAAAGGAGGGTGTGAACCGTCATTATGGGGCTCTGGTTTGGTTCAAATAAAGTGCAAGTCTGCATTTTTAAATGACCTCAGTGTTTAAAATGATGAATACACTGGGCTTTACCCATTCCTAGCACTCCCACATTTGTGAAGAGAAACAGCAATAATAACACTAAGAATCTGATAAGGATGGTTTTACCTAATCATGAACATTTCGCTGAGTAAATTAACTTACTTTTCCAAATTATATGAATACTTTTAAGAGATAATGAAGAACTACAAGCCGAACATTACCTGCAATATCAGAAGGAAAAGGAAATAGGCGTTTGCCACTCTTTGGAACTGTTCAAATAAATTAATTGGCAGGAAGGTAAGAATGTTGTACTTGGATGTGTGGATACGATTATCCTGGAAAAGAAATAGCACGATGTTAGTGTAAGGCAAGGCATTGCTCATTACAGATCTAAAATACACAAAGCTGAGCAGGAATCATGCCAGCAAGAAAGCAAAGCCAGTTATTGAGGAAACATTGAACTCTGTGTGGCCCAAGCCCTTCATCTTTCCCAAGATGACATACTCCTGAGACTTCGTGAAAAGACCATGATGCCGTCAAATCACCCAAGACTAAAAATCTACCAACTGCAAAAGTCCACTTCTGATATTTCTTACTCTTGTGCATTCATCCATTTGATAGTTATTGCTTAAATACCTACTGTATGCAAGTGCTGAGTTCATGCTAGGGCCCATGCATTGGAAGAAACTTGTGTGGAAATCATCTGGCCCACCTTCCCAAAGCATGACGTTTAGGAGCCTGACAAAGGGCCTCTAGGACTTTCTTTGAAGGTTTCCTGTGATGGAAAAACTCACTGCCTTGCAGTCTGTTCCCATTTAAAAATAGGAATTACTGGAAAAGTCTTCATTATGAGAAACCCAAATCGGCTTCCCTGTAATTTCTTGCTATATGCTGAATTCCATCCCTGAAGGCCTTTCCATGTTGATAATCTTTATTTTTTTTGTTTTTGTTTTGTTTTGGGTTTTGGGTTTTTTTGTCAGCACTGAGGATTTGAGCCCAGTGTAATCTCCAGCCTTTTCTACTTTTTAGTTTGATTCTGAGTCTAAGTTGCTGAGGCTGGTCTCTAACTTTCAGTCCTCCTGCTTCATCCTCCCACTCACTGGGATTTCAGGTATGTGCCACCATGCCCAGTAACCTTCAAATATTTGAAAACCACTCATAGAACTCTCTTAAATCTCCTCTACTATAATCCACATTCCTAAACCTCTCAGTTTTTCTCCATGACCTATTTTGTACACATTTTTTATTGTTCAGCCCCTATTTGATCTATCCCAGCTTCTCTGCATCTGTCTTAAAACACAATGATCCAAACAAAAATTACAGACCTGGCTCAAGCAGTCCATGTACCATAGTGACTTTGATGTCCAGTGTTCTGAACTACTATATTAACATGCCCTAAAATTTCAACAGCATTTTGGAAACTGTATCTCACTATGTTTTCACTTTAAGTTTCAATCAACTGAAATCCCTAGATCATTTCTACGTAAACCACGGTTAAATCAGTTTTCCTTCCTTCCCTGAACATTTACAGTTAATTTTTTAATATTAATATAAATGATCTTTCATATATTCCTATTATACAAGACTAATAGAAAAATCATTTTTAAACCTTAAGTGTACTATATAAAGTATTTAATATTCCTCTCAGTTTTGAATCATCAGAAAATTTCAAACGCATACATTTTATATATTCTTCCAAAGCCATAGACAAACACATTTAAAAAGACACGGCCACAGACGAAAATATTTTTCATTAAAACAATAAAGCTATGGTAAACTACCAGAGGTCTCTCTGCAGATTAACGTTAATATCTTTTTCAGGGATGACATAAAACATATTAAACACATTTTAATTAACCATTTACAAATCCATCTAATTGTACTCCCCTAAGGCTTAACTCTGCCTTATCCACAAAGACAGCATGAAAATTTGGGGCTGATAAGTCCTCCTAAAATTCAGAATCAACATACCCTGAATAGGAGTTTTTTTTTTTTTTAAAGAGAGAAGGACAGCGAGAGGGAGAGAGAGAGATTGAATGAATCAATTTTTATTGAGTTTTTCACATGGCTTTTGAGGTTCTGACACTTAGTTGTATACGTGGGTGCTGGAGTTTGAACCCGTGTACTCGTGCATGCTGGGCAAGCACCATAACCGCCAAGCCACTGTTCCAGCCCTTAATAGGAGTTTTTAAATGAAGTTGTTTAAACTCCTAGTAATTCCTGCTATGCATTTAAAGAAAATTCAATCATCTGATAAGTGATCATTTTTACCGTTTACCAGGAATCAAGGTGTACTCTGCCACAATTTGTGGGAAAGTAAGAAGAAGAAGACTAAGAGAAGAGTTGCCAGCTGATCACCATAGTGTGCTGAAAACCATTCTGTGAACTGAAGATGACTAACTGGCAGCGTTAGTTACCTACTCCTGATTTGGGCTGTGAAGGGAGGATATGAAAGCTGTCAATCATGACATGTTTTCCTGAAGGGAACCTGGAGAAAATACTAGGGAAGAGGAAATAAAAAGAAAAAAAAACAGTTCACCATAAGTATTTCATATTCCTAATTCTGTCTTTTCCTTAAACTAAAACAGAGGGTAAGCCTGCATCTTGCTAAAAGGATAGATATAACATTTGTGCCAGTCAAAAGCATAGCAAGAGTCATAAAGAAACTCTCTAGAATTCCATATAGGTGAAGGGCTAATTTTGTGGGATAAAGTGACAATGTCAACCAGAAACTATGACAATTTTCTTCTATTTACTTAGCTTGACATATAGCAGTGACTCTGCTTGTTCGGGCTCTGCTGTAACTTAGTCACAGATGCAAACCTGCACAGCTTTGGCTGGGAGCAAGGAACACGGGCTCCCCCTCCTGGACAATCTCTGGACCCATCTACTTTTTGTTTTTCAGTCAAAAGGAAAACATGTTTCCATTTCCATAGTCCTGTCCAAGAATACATCAGGAAGACCTTAAATCAGACACATTAATATTTAGTCATTTTTGATGAGCCAGCCTACGGGATCACAGTCAAATTTAATATAACTCACTCCATACTAGAGCACAGAAGATCTTCACCTCTATCCTCTTAGAACTACTTCTCCACCATGGAATACTAGAAACATTCAATCCAGAAAAGAAGGAGGAGGGAGAAGGGAGTGGCAGCTAGAGCATCCATGTGGGATCTCTGGTGCTAATGGAAGCCAAGCTGGAAGCCAGGCCGTTAGTTGGTTAGCCAGGAGGATTGGTCAATGGCTCCATGTTGAAGTAGACTTCAGCACATCATCACAGACCACGCTGGCCAGGGCAGGCCTTCCACATAGTGGGAGAGAGCCTTCCCTAGGGGAGCAAGGAAACCACCTGCTCCCTGTGCTAAGCTCACTCCCAAGAGGGAGAAGGGCAAAGTGAAGCCAAGGCCAATTATTCCTGCAACACTGTCCATCAGGTAAACGACTGCGAGGCGCACAGTGAGTACAGCGTTGCAGAGGTAAATGTGGTACCAGTACAGAGCTTCTGCATGGCTCTCTACACCAAGATAAGGACAAAGCACTACTCTTCTAAAAGGTATTAATATAAAGACCAGAGGTAAACAGAAGATGGCCCACCTACGAGAATATGAGCCAGGTCTAGAGAGGTCAGCACAAACTGGGCTAGAGGGAAAAGTTCTTAGGAAATCATACTAAAAAATGGAGGAAAAACCACAAGGTATTAAAGAAAGAAGCTATTTGATAGGATGTTTTTGTTATGAGTGGAGAAGAAATCAGAGATTCACTATGAAAAGAAGAGCAAGGAGGTCTTGAATGATTCCAGGTGAAAGATGATGGACAGCTTCCGACAGGATGGTAGCAGAAGGAACGACAATTAATAATAATAATAGTAATAATAATCAGATTTCTACTAAGCTCTCATTATAGGAACTGTTCTCAGAAACTTACATTTCATAGCTTATTTTATCTTTACAACATCCTGATGAAATAGGTACTACTATCCCCACCATATAGGAAAGAAATCCAACATTCAAAGAGATTAAGTAAATTATATGGGATTATGTAGAGCCAGGATTTGTTTTTTGTTTAACATATTTTTTTAAACTGGTGCTTTGTAGTTACACATAACGAAGAGGATTGTTGTTATACTCAGAGCCTGAGTTTGAATCCAGAGACTGCCTCTATAGCCCACCCTCTTCACCCCAGTTCACTGCAAAGCAGATGTCTCTTCTTCTATCAGGATAATCACCCCCACCCTCTCCTCCAGTCTTTTCAAGCCTGCTGCCGCTTTCTTATCAAGGAAACAGTACATCCATCTGCCTCTTCCTCTCCTATCACCCTCTCAGTCAGAGCCCTAGTTATCAACTGCCAAGTGTATGATCAGTTTCATTCTACTCCTTTCCGTTCCCCTCAAGAGTAATTCTCCCAGCCCCTAACAAAAATCAGTGCAGACAAATAGTATAGCTAACCACACGCTTGTCAACCAAAGCAGCAGTGGTAAAAGTGCTTCACTTTTCAGTACTGGATTCTAGGTGGGGGGGAAGAATAAAGTAAAAGTAACACATTCCTCAGTTGGGCCATCAATAAAATATAGCATTTTTTATAATAAGATTCCAATTTACTCACAATGGGAGTGTATTACTTTAAACCAAACAGGAAATAACAAACACTGCTAAATTAGCAAACAAAATATTGAGGGAGTTAACTTCAATTTTTCTACTGAACAATGGTGCTAATATTTCTCATCTGTATATTCATAGAATATACAATTCCCAAATAATCCAAGGGGATTGACACATACAATCTACTAGCTAGGAGAAACTGACTATACCATGGTAACAACTCCAAAATGTTCACAACTTCATCAATAAGATTATTTCTTGCTCAGGCTACTTGTCTAAAGTGAGTCTGCTCATCCTTGTTACTAACGATGGACCAGCACGTGCTCAAGTGCTTACAGGTGCCATACCAAAGAGAAAGAGAACGCTCTGAAGAATCTCACATCCATGTGCTAAGGCTTTAACCCGAATGCTCACATCTCATTAGCCAAGAGAGTCACCATGTATACTAGAAAACTAGAAACACTGATGGATCCAGAAATGGAAACCTACCCTACTATTGTGAGAGTGTGAGACACATCAGCTACGAAAACAATATATCACACCAACCTCAGAGCTGGAGCAGTGGCACAGGGATTAGACCACTTGCCTGGCATGTGTAAGCACCAACATCACATACACAACTAAGAACTAAGTGTCAGAGAAACAAAGACCAGATGAATAAATAAAATTGATTCTCTCTCTCTCTAAAAAAATAAATAAATAAACCTCAGTGCTCCAAGTTGAGTTTTGTGAGGGACAGGTGCAACAGACATTTGGCTATCTTCCCTTCCCCTTTAACTAACAGTGCTCCATCTAGATAGACTCAACTCCCATCTGTAATCCCAGGTCCCTGCCCAGGTTATCATAAGCCAACTACGTCGTTCATCCTCATAATTACAATTTTGAGTTCACAGAGTAGCACATGACCTGTCAATTCTGGAATTTGCTGAAAAGTTAGGCTTTCTCTTTCCTATTTCATTCCAACCTAGAAACAAGTACCCCTAGGGGTCTATTAGCATCTTGGGGACATAAGTAGGGGCTGCCAAAAATTAACCTGACACTAAAGATGCAAGGCTAAAAATATAGAGAAGGAAACTAGACCACGTCTCCCCTGAGGCTAGCCCTAACCTAATCATATGACCCATACCTTTCTTTTATTGTCTACGTCAATTTGACTTTTTTCTTTTACTCCCAACCAACCAAACACCAGGCAATAATACAGTCAAGATCAGTTTATGTTTTCATATTACAGTCTTGTTTAATTTCTATTCTTGCCTTAAGGAAGGCATCATGGAAGGCTAAACTCATGTTCTGTGGTTGACCAGGGACACTGCCTGCATCTGTAAATCCCACAGGCCAAACCCCTGGAGCTTTTGCAATCAGTACCACTGTCTCAGCACTATCTTTCCTCATTTGATGAGACATTTTTATGTCATGACAGCAATAAAAAGTAACCATCCAGAACTTGAGGGGGAAATGTCTAGCTTTTCTTGCCACAAGAGGAGGAAGATATAGTATTGTTATGATACAATCTAGATTCCAGGGAAAGAAATAATCCTGATTCTTAAGAGATTATCTCCAACCCATAAAATAAAAACCAAAAAGAAACTGTGTCCACAGACCCCTTGCATACAAGAGGAAGTGGCCAAAAGGCATTTGCTCCACTCAGGAAATATGTGAAACACCCATGTTTATGCAAAGATCCCAAAAGAATGCATGTATGGGGCAAACGAACTGGAGAGCCAATGTCTGGCGCCTCGGTGATACCAGGCAGAAACTCAGCTCCTCAGTGCTAGTCAAACATTGCCTAGAGCAGAGCCCACAGTGTTCTGGGCTTGGGGGAATGGAGAGATGGGGTACTTATGGATAAACACTGCTGAGGGAGCATCAGCCGCAAAAGAGGCTATGCAGAGAGCTGTCAAGAGACATCGCCTACAATCCCCGTCATCATCCTAGCATTCTCGTGAGCCAGGGCTCCCAGCCACAAGCAAAACATTTATGGAGAGGGAACTTGCAAGAGGGCACATTTTCCCCAGCTTTCTCTCATTCAACTCATCTTTGTGAAGGGCTTTCCACATGTCAGGCACTGTTACTGAGCCAGGGCTACCGATGAGAATAAAATCCATACCCTCATAAAACAAGTTTGCACTTCAGTTGTAGGGAGAGGGGCTGGAATAAGCAGAAAATAAATTTGCACACTCATGACATAATATAAGAAAGTGATTGCTGCTATGAAAATAGGCAGCAATAGAGCAGGAGCTCCTGGCTTGCGGACTCCCCTAGCAAGCCTTCCTGATTGACATTCCAGGCTAATGCAACCACAGGATTATCCCACCTGATGGGACTTGTGGGAGTATGTGACCCCCCCAAAGGTGCCAGCCTCCAGGGGTACCCAAAAGAATCTTTGGACAGCAGGAATAAAAAGGAAGAACTTCCATGCACATTTTAACTAAAAATTTAAAAGTTAAGATTATTAATGTTGAATGCATTAGATTATCTTCTTTATAGACACATGTGTGCTATAGATATATGTCTGTAGCAATGACAATACATATAAACATGTGTACATTTATATTTGTGCATTCACATATGTGTGCATGTGTATGGTATGTGCACAGCGTATATGTGTGTATGTATGGGCATGCATATGTATATATTATGCATATCTGTATATGTGCACATACACATGTGCTATCTCTATTGTAAATTATGCATATCTGTATATGTGCACATACACATGTGCTATCTCTATTGTAAAGACAATCTCTGCATATATGTATAGATATGCTCACATATAGATTTATTTTCATCTGACAAGTAGGGAACATACTCAGAAACCTTAAAGAGAGCAGATCAAAGATTTTTACAGTCAAAGGAAATGAGGATGACTCATGTGTCACAAAGACTGGGGCTCAGAATGGAGCATGCTTGGCTTTCTATTGCAATGGTTTCTGTGTGTCACACACAACCACATCCTAAAACATATCTAGCACTGTGCTAGCACGGTTCATACATCTCAAGCAGTCTTCAAAAAATCCAGTAAGCTGTCAGTGTTTCACCACCACTTTACAGATGAGGAAATCAAGTTTCAGAGCAGTTGTGAGGGTTGCCTAAAGAGCAAAGTCACATGGTCCTATGTGTTCCCAAATGGAACGTGTTTCCTGGAAATGAATTAGAAATGGGAGGTCTTTGGAAGTCTCCTGATTAGCAGGCTCACTGACCCTCACGCTACAGCCTTCACTCTAGGAAAAAAACAAAAAAACAAAAAAACAGAACCTCCTTAAGGCAAAGCCCAGTGAAGGCTCATGTTAATGACATCAGCAAGAGTGGCCACTTCCAGGCCTTTCCACTGTGCTCATTTCCCTTCTAGACCTCTGGGGCTAGGAGGGTATTCAGGCCTCCTTCTGCCCCTAAAGCAAATCTGCCTGATGGTGCCACAAACCGTGTTCTCTTTTCTACCCTCAGGCCTTGGTTTAGTGTTCCAGTATCTGAAAGAATATTCTAGAACTATTAAATGTCCTATGAATAGTGATTTGTCTACAAAGAACTAATTTTGGACAATTACCAGGGGAACAAATTAAATTTCCCTTTGAGATTAATTTAATCACGCTAATTTTTTTCTCCAGAATGTTTAGATGCTTACAACATTTTAGACAGTTTCAAACAAAATGTTAACTTTTCTTTTGTGACATCTGAAAAAAGAACTGAAAATACCTGTAAAAATGTACCAAGAGAGAGACCTAGCATATACCTTCTCTAGAGAGATATGAAGGCACACAAAAGAGCAAAGGAAAGCTAGCCAAGGTTGCATTTTTGTGGAACTTTCATGGGCGTCCCTAACGGTCTGTTTGCCTCTGATTCCTGCTTTGCCAGAGCTCCTTTGTGCCTCTTTCTTGTGGATCCAGCTTCTGCCTGGTGGGGGTCGGCGGACGTAGCCCCTCAACTCTAGCCAACTGGCCCATCTCAAGCCAGGCTTTAGAGTTCAGTGAGCAAAGTGGGCACTTCTTTGAGCTGATGGGAGGTGCTGTCTTGCTCAGGCTGTTTCCTGAACTGCAAGGGAGTTTTGGAACAACTTAGTACATATAAGCAACTCTGTTTATTAGGATTAAAAATTAGACTATGCTCATGCTGCTGTGCAATCTGGGAAATAGGCCAAATTTCAAGCAGGATTTCAGAGTTTATGACAATAAAAAAAAAGGCACAATGGAAAAGTCCAGTCAAAAAGAAAAGCACCCATAAAGAACTTCCCAGAGGGTGAAGGGGTTATAACAACGCACTATGAATAGTTGAATCCTTCCTGGGATATTACTGCTTATACCAGGGTTCTATATAGATAACATGACCTCAAGGGTTGCAATTTCCTATGAACTCCAAGGGATCAAGGGGAAGGGAATGTTGCTGTGACACCCACCCCTGCAGGATGCCACATCAGTCAGCATCCTGCTGTACTCCCCCTCCTACAACAGCCTCACCTTGCCTGATCTGCAGTCCCTTCCAGCCAAGGTTGGCTGACAAATCCAAATTCAGGAAAACCCATAACACCTGTCTTCATGTTTTTTTGTTTGTGATTTTCTTTGGAGAGTGAAGTGTTGAGAGAGAGAGAATAAAGGACTGGCTGGGAAATAGGGAAGGAAAACTGTCTGCATTGGTGAGGAGCAGGAGTGAGAAGAAGACCTAAAAAGTATCATTAGAACACAGCAACAACAATTATAATTCATGAGTAAAGTGTCAGTTTTATTTTTTGTGATCACATCATACACAGAAGGTTTGATGAATTTTCAACAAATTCGGAGGTTATGCTTAAGATGGTCTGAGTTAAGTAAACACTACCCCAAAATTGCTTTGGGGTTGACAATGGGGTTAACTAATGACATACATAAAAATAGGCAGTTGTCTTCTGTAGCCACCAACACAGAGGCTCAAGAAGAAGCCCATGTGAGCACTGAGCAGAACAAGACCTGCCATGATGTGATCTCAGAGTCTCTAATCAAGGACTGAAGCTCCGAGTCGCTGAACTGACTTGCCACTCAGCAGCTTCTCACAGAAGCAATTCTAAGTACCAGGCCCCAGGCAAGTAATTGCCGGGATTGGTTTATTTAATAGCTAATCCACCAGAGCATCACTAGGGAGGCCATCTAGGAGTACCAATCATATACAAAGTGGACCAGATCCTTTCCCCTGTTCCCTGAATGAATGAATGAATGAATGGGGGCTCCTGGCTGCAGTTCCCACACCTTCTAGCCATGGCATTCTACTTCCTTCATATTCTTGTTCCCCGTGCATTCCCCTTCCATGGTCTTCTTCCCAATCCACTCCATCTGGGAGGTAAGGGTCAGAGAGTAGAAGTCTGTCCCTCTCACTGGTTCACCAGAGAGGTCATCAGAGGCACTATAAATTACACAAAGGATTTTAAGGGGTAAGGAAGTAAAACCTAGGGATCTGTTGCCTGAAGCCTTTTTTAAAAACAAGTTTTCCCAAAATGGTTAATGTTTATAATTATAGGTACTAAAGATGTCAAGTTTTGTTTCAGACCCTCTGTTCCCACAAAGGATTAATGTTGCTAAAGGATTAATTAGTCAGGGGGCTGGAGCAGTGGCTCAGCGGTTATACTCTTAGCCTGGCATGCACAAGTACAGGGGTTTGAACTCCAGCACCACATACACAACAAAGTGTCCGAGCAACAAAGGCCACATGAAAACCTAAATAAAATTAGTTCTCTCTGAAAAAAACAAAAAATAATAATTAGCATCCTATAGCAATATATGCATATCCATATTTTTATATTAGCACAATCACAATAGCTAACTTATGGAACGAGCCTAGGTGTCCATCAATGGATAAAGAAAATGTGGTATGTTACACAATGATGTTTTATGCAGCCATAAAGAAAACTAAAATTATGTCATTTGCAGGAAAATGGATGGAACTTGAAAGCATTATGTCAAGCAAAATAAGCCAAACTCAGAAAGTCAAGGTTCATGTTTTCTCTCATGTGTAGAGGCTACAAGAAGAAAGGGAAAAGCAGGAGTGGGGGGATCTCATGAAAACAGAAGTGAGACAATAAAGTAGAGGAAGAGGACCAGGGGAAGGAGGAAGGCAGGGAAAGGCAAGGTACTGGGAAATGAAGTTGATCAAATTACACTGTTATATCGTGGGCATCTATGAATAAAATATATAACAATGATCCCACTACTATGTGTGGTTATAATGCACCAGTAAAATTTTTTCTGTAGGAAAAAAAAAAAGGAGTTACAAGTATAACAAGACACCTCAAATAAATCAGGATGTATAGATTAAAAAGAAAGACCATCATCACGAAGAAAAAATTTAGGACCTTACTGAATGCATTTCCAAAAATATCTAAGTCATATCTACTGTAAAGAAAAAAATAATCCAGTTTAAGACTACTCTAGTGAGTACCAATTGTCCCAGAAGATAACTGAGTAATAGAAAAAATAAGGATTTAGATTCTTCAATCTAGAAGGAGACCCCATATTTCACCAACTAAGCAACCCTGGAAAAGTTGCTTAATTCCTCCAATTCTTAGTTTCCCTTTCTGTGAAATTTGCATAACATTATCACCAAGCAGAGTTAAATCAAAGATCAAAAGAGACAATATATGTAGATTATTTAGCATTGTGCTTGGTAATTAAATACTTTTTTCCCTCCCCTGCTCTATGCTTTTGCCAAAATCTTCAGGAAATCTAGCACTTCTGAAACTCAAACACGTAGATGAATCATTTGGGGATTGCGTTAAAATGCAAAAGTCCGTCTGTAGTTTTGTGGTGGGGCCCGAGAGTCTGCATTTCTAACAAATTCCAGGTGAAGTCAATGACAATGACGCTGGTCTCAAGTCTGAGGAAAACACTTCAAGAAGCAAAGTATTAAATAACCCAAGAATTTTCATATGCACAAATCACCGTGATATAGGAAAGTCCTCATGAAACTTTTTGAAAAGCCTCAGAAAAATGATTAAATTAGCACGAATCCAGGAGAGTTCCATTTGTGCAGAGCAGATTATGCACCTTGAGAGGTATGTGATTTCCCCAAGAGACCACAGAGCTGAATCAGTGTCAGGCGAAACACTGAAGTGCCTTACTCCAGGTTTTAGGCTATAGACACGGTGTCCTTTTGATTCACTGAAGATATTTTTTCTGAATGTTTTCCTTCAATTCTTTAAGAGAAATATACTGGATTAAAAAGAAAAACCATTGAAAAATCATAAATATTTTTTCACACATGTCTAACTGAAGCTCAGGTAAATAAAATAAATTGGATCAAATACAAAGATGAAAAGCAAAGGAATCATTAAGGAAATTCCATAGGTGTGTGTGGAAGCAAGGGGGAGCGTGGCAGTGTGAGCAGGAGGCAGGAGGCAAGGAATCCTTTTATAGAAAGATACCTGGCCAAAACGCATGGGCTTTACTGACAGGCAGTAGCGCACAGACCGTGAATGGTTTCAGGAAATGATTTCTAATTATTTTTGACAAAACATAAATGCAGAACTATTCTTAATGTCAAAATATTTTAAGCATTGGCTGTAATAAGCCTATATATAATCCACATTCGAATTAAACAAACAACAAAATTGAACTGCCTTTTAGACTCAAAATATTCAATTCCAGCATATCCCAGAAGTACTTTTCAGTGAGCTCATTTTCTTCAGCTAATTTAGGCTTACATCAGCCTTGGCTCTTTTTTTTTTTTTTTTTTTAAGAAAGAAGGACAGTGAGAGAGAGAAAGAGAGAATCAATTTTATTTAGTTTTCCATTTAGTTTTCGTTGCTCCGAGACTTTGTTGTGTACGTGGTGCCGGGGTTTGAACTTGCATACTTGCGCATGCCAGGCAAGCGCTGTAACCACTGAGCCACTGCTCCAGCCCCAGCGCTTTGCTTTTTGAGTAGCTAAATAGTTTCCCAAATACAGAGTTCAAAGTATAATGCAAACTGTTCACTTTCAAACTAAGTCAGACTGTTTTTATACTACATTAATGAAATATGGTATTTTAGCATTCCTTCATATTTTAAATAGTCACTTATTATCAATGTGAACCACTTTAAGAAAAAAGAAAATCATTTATCCCTTCCTACAAAATGGTCTTCCTCACCCAGTTACAGTAAAGAGTTTCATACTTAACTTTATAATGTCTTGTACTCTTATTTCATGTATACATATAAAATAATCTAATAATCCCATGGGGATGGCAAATTCTCAAAAGGCTGAGACCTGATCTTATACTTTAAATCTCTAGAGCATTTGCCAAAGTGATGAATATTCAATAATTATTCAATACATGACCAATAGAATTAATTGGAAAAATTACAAAATTCAAGGTAGGTAAAGCAATTCCATTTATACAAAAAAATGAGCTAATATTGTTCATCATTCACAGCCCAATTCAACAGTTTCCAGTACATAACTCAAAGAAAATGAGCACTAAGTGTAGATTTTTCACACAGGCATTTTATTGATCCTTCTCATATCAGAATTCAAGAATGAGAAGAAAAACATCAGGTATTCCTTTAGCTTCTCTTTTCATCTAGAAAAATATGAACAATGCCTTCTCTGCAAAATATTATAAAGATGATCTGCCCATTAGTGCTCCTAACCTCAAAAATGTCTTGCTTAGAACAATGGCATTTTTGTGGTCTTTTGTCTACAAGAATGTTTGAAATATCAAACATGGGACTAAGTGGTTTGCAAAAATTATAGAAACATGACTTGGAAAGAAATCTTCAACATTCAGTTATTCATTCCATCCTCCTGCTTCCATATAAAAGTCATCTGAACTAGTGCTAGAGTAAAATTTTTAAAGGCCTTTCTACTTATGAAAACCAATATCAATCATATAACATAATTAAACAAATATCAGGTTGGCAACAAGTTCCATTAATTATAGAAATTGAAACTAGTTAAGTAAACAAGGTGCAATGATTGTTCAATGGCCCAACCACAACCAATAGCTCCCCGGTGGTGAGAGATAAGGCATATGGCTACGTCTTTACTAGTGTTGTGTTCAACACTTTTATTTTTGTTTTAATTTTTTTAAGAGAGAAGGACAGTGAGAGAGAGAATCAATTCTATTTAGTTTTTCATGTGGCTTTCGTTGCTCTGACACTTCATTGTGTACATGGGGCTGGGATTCGAACCCGCATCCTCGTGCATGCCAGAAAAACTCTGAAACTACTGAGCCACCATGCCAGCTGCCTTACCACTATATTATTCCTAACTTAAATCAGCGATTCTTAATACTGGTTGCCAATTAGAACCACCTATGGATCTTCAAAAAAGAAATGCCTGAACTCCACTCACAGAGCTCCCAACTTACTAAGCTCATTGGTTTCCCTATCATTAGATATACAGTAGATGTGCTAAGACCACATATGGCACAGTAATAAAGGGGATTTAATAACACAGTAAGTCAGCCAGCCTTTGAAAATGACAATAACAGGAATCAATAATCTCTAAAAAGATAGTGCAAATTTAAGCTGGATTCACAAATTTTTCTCTTCTTAATAACTTCCAGAATTGTACTTCACTTTGGAGAACACCACTGTAAGAAGTTATAGAAAATCTGAAGCTCTTTGAAAAGAAAGGGAAATTGCAGGTGACTCTCCTGGAGATTAGTTTGCTTAGTGACTCCTATTTGACATTATAAACACTAGTATCAAAAGGGTTATTGCATGAAGCAGGAGACACATTAGTTCTGCTTTGGCCTCTGAAGGAAAGCAAAAACCAGTGGATTACAAAGTAAAAGAACATCCACTTGGTTCAATTGATATGAAAATTATCTAATGATTAAAACTATCCAAAGAACAGATAAGACTGTTTTGCGAGGCAGCGATTTCCCTTCCTCTGGGGGGATATGAGTCCAGGTTCCATGCACTTTAAAATTCTATAAAGAGAATTAGATGGGAAAGCTTTAAAGATAAATCCTACACTGAGTTTCTACAATAAGCATAAGCTAACTTCACGGTATCAGAGAAGTCAGTCAGCTTTTTTTCCTTTTGCATAAAATAATCCTCCTTCTTCTCTTTATTTTCGGACAATTGGCCCAGAACGAGGTTACCATCTCCTAACATATCTAGGTGGCACCTGGATGGTCACAGCTGGAATGATGTGCCCCTGACTCACAGCACACATTCTTCTTGACAACTAAGAAGAACACATGAAACCCAAACAATTAGGGCTGCTGAAATGTCCAGACTGACTTAGCAGCAGCTGGAGATGTAAATCATCAATCCAGACAAGTGAATCCGATTGCTCTCCTGTACTAAACAGCTTGAAGAACAGTCTCTCTACTCAAGCCAGAACATTCTTACAAAGCTCTACACACATCCCTACCTACAAATTCATGCAGCTCATATGTTTTTAGGAACATTGATATAGCCTCTAACACCTAATCATTTTTTAAAGTATCTTCAGGTTTAACTTTAATGCCTATGTAGCTTACATTTGTTATTTATTGTATACTTGTTAATTGCTGGGAAAGTAGATGTTAATTTGTTCTCACCATAAAAAATAATAAGTTTATGAGGCAGTGCATATGCTAATTAACCTGACTTAGCCATTCCAAGATATCTCATCACAAATATATGGCAATTTTTAACCAAAAGGAGAGAGAGAGAGAGAAGCACATAGAAAATAAAATGTAAAATGTAACCGTGATCTGAGCACTGGTTTCATAACAGTGGACATGAATTAGAGACTATATTTTTACATGAATGATTTGATTAATCTTTCAACCAAAATATGAAGATATGTCACCGTCTTTTAGCAATATGATCAGAGAACCAGATTATTTGGTCCAGTTAAAAAAAAAAAAGAAAGAAAAAACTAAACAAGATGAAAACCACTCTGAGAACGTTGGAGTTGGTGGTTTTTCCGGTAACCTCTCAATTATTACTGAACACATGATGATTTATGGATTACTTTCATAAATCATTTGCCAACAAAGGAAACTGCATTTGTAGTTCTCTCTCCACAAGGGAAGTTACTTTTCTTCCTGCTCCATCTTTTCATTTCTTAGTCTTATCTTATTCGATGCTAGCCAGACTTTCCTAGAGCTCCAAAATTCTACCATCCAAAATTCTTTTTCTAACTCTTATAATTCTAGTTACATATTTCCTGGATACCTTTCAGCTACATATTGTTGCAATGAAGGAAGAAAATGCAAAAATAAATAAGTCAAACCTGTGAAGTTTTATTCAAAATTTGCCCCACAAAGCAGATGGACTGGAAACTAGTTTATAAGGATGCTGAAATCATCTTTATCCAGGAACAGACAAATAACAAACACCTCCAAGTGTTATAGTTTAACAGCATTCTTTAATTGCCTTAGAGTACCATTTTAGAACACTTAGGAATATGAATTCAGAGGCTAGAACAAAAGATTAAAGCAGGCAAACCAAATTAAAGAAACAAGGAACGAGTCAAATGCTTAGGCAAAAAATAACACTACTTAAACAAATCAGATGTCAAAATGATAAAACATTTATGCTTTGAATCCAGAAAGAAAATGAATTTGAGAGTTGTACAAAAAATATCTTTCCTCCTACAAGTAAATTATTTATAAAAGAAAAATTAAAATCTCTGTCATATAGAACTAAAAATAATATACGCAGATATTAACAGCCTGAAAAACAGAAGGCATTTTCAATGTTGGCGTTTTAAAAGCCACCATTACCATAGTGATGCCCCAATACAAAGAAGCAACAAAGAAAAACCCATAACAAATGCAAGTTCCTGGCACTTTTATGACTAATTCTAACTTGTCACCACCGTGCTTGTCACATCTGTACTCTTCAGCTGGTTCATGAATTGTTCGGGTTATTAGGCCTACTGGTGAGGATCAACAGCAAGTTCAAATGCGTCTATGCTGCCCAAGAAGAAAAGGAGGAGAAACCCAAATTTCCCATTAGGCTAGGGATCAAAGCAAGACCCAGTTGTACCCAACATGTTAATATCCCAAAGAAAACATTAGGGTTCTACCTTTCCAAGGATTTTATGAATCTGAAAAGCAAAAGATGCAGAAGACTGATTTGAAAATGCTCATTTAATTTCAGTGACCCTGAAAGTTTTCATACTATTTCTCTCTTTCTTTTTACAAATGCTTAACTGAACAGTCTAACACCCCACTCCTTTGTTGTCTGCATAGGTTTTATCCTCCTGCTGTCTGACATCCAAACCCCAAGAGCAACAACAAAAAAATTAAAACCTCCTTCTTGAGGTTCTCCATTTACTTCTAATTAAAGATGCACCCTTCCTGGAGACTTCCCTCTCCATCCTCTCTTTGTCTTCCTGGATCCTTGCAGTTCTCTGCTCCCACTGGACCTCCCCCTTCCACTCTCTAAGCACTGGGAGTTTCCACCCCAATAGAGCATCGTTACATTTTTCTCTTAGCCTTAAGAATCTCCCTCCAACTGATATTCCTAATCTACAGCTCTCATCAGGCCTAGACTCCACTCCACATTAATTTGGGTGTTTCCATCTGGGGGTTGGGCCTATTTAATCTGGAGGCCTTTTGCACTTTGTGACTCCTCAGATCCTGAGAGCCTATCACTTCATCGTCACACTCTTCAACAGTCCGGTCTCACCTATCTGAACCACATTTCCCATGACACGCCCTTGCTTCCCATTAAGTCTAACCACAGACTTTTGCTCATGCCTATCCTTGCAGTAAAAATAAAAAATAGGACTGGAATCATTTCCCATTTCTTCTGGCAAAACTTTCATTCACATTGAACTCTCCTCTCCCTACCTTCTACAGGCCACATAATACAATGGGAATTTAGTTAGCATCACCTTTTCATTATTGTCTATTATTAGGTTCATTCTAGGGTACTGGTCTTCCCTTCCCATTATATGTGCTCCTTGAAAGTGGAAAGCAGAATTTATCCCCAATTATTTGTTGTTGTTTTGTTTTTGTTTTTATCTTTTCTTTTTTTGGAACTGGGGATTGTACCCATAGTGTAGCACATGCAAGGCAAGCACTTTACCACTGAGCTACATTCCAACCCTTGTCTTTATTTCTTAATAAGCCTGGTAGCTCTCAACACACTGCTAGTGGAAGCAGACAGATCCTTTCAGCATGAAATTTTGGGTCCACCTAAAAATACACCACACATTCCAGTTTCCTCGTGTATTTTTATCACTTTGAGCTTTATAATTTTTGTACATTGCCTCAGATCTTCTTTGGAAAGTAAATAAAGCAACAATCACACATGTTGCTAGTTATAGAGTAGGCACATTGTGAATACTGAATTTTGGAAATCATTTGTTTCTATTTTTAAAAGGTATAATGAATTCTGTATTCATTGACAGGTACATGAACATGAACTTTCACTGTTAGGCCAGTTTTTCTCAGAGAAACATGTAGACATCATTATAAAGTAGACCTACAGAGATCCTGAGGGCCTAAAGAGGTCCAGTGATTATCTAAGCTCATACACTAGAAAGACAGTGGACCAATAAAGAAATAACAAAAGTTTCAGGTGATGGGTATACCAATTACTCTAACTTAATCATTACAAATGTCTACAGGAGTCGAAGCGTCACATCATACTCTACAAATATGTGCAATTATTATGAGTTAATTGAAATAGTTTTAAAGAATTATTAAAAATAAAGTTTTAATGGTGTTATAACTATAATGAATTTAATAAAATATTTGGTAATTCTAGGGGCAAAAAAAGAGCAACAGTGGTTCATACTTTTCTTCTCCACTCTTAACCACTTAGATTCTAAGTTAAGAGAAATGCAAAGTGAATACAGAAACACACAAAACCCTGTTGAAATGAGTGGAATGGAAACAGCAGGGTCTGTGTTGAGGGGGTCTCAGAGATGGTTGTAGCACTGACTACTGGGAGTTGAAGGAGGTCCTGAGCCATACCCATTGCAATGAATGAGCACTCTTTGGAAAGTCCCAATGAGCATACTCCACCAATCACAAAAGTCATGAGAACAACAGATTCCATCCAATAACCATTTTGTCAACCAGGTATGTTGATCTAGGAACCTAGGGTTAGAATCATGACTTTTGGATAGAAGGCCTTCTTTATATGGTGAAAACTATTTAGTTAAACCTCACCAACTTATAAAAGCCTGTGCACTTCCCAAACAGGATCAAAACGTCATTTGAGGGGCTGGAGCGGTGGCTCAGTGGTTATGGCGATTGCCCAGCATGAGTGAGTACACGAGTTCGAACCCCAGCACCACGCACACAACGAAGTGTCAGAGCAACAAAAGCCACATGAAAAACTAAATATAATTGATTCTCTCTCCCTCTCTCCCTCCCCCCCCCTTTTAAAAATAAAAATGAAAATAAATTCAGTAGGGGGAAAATCTCCTTTAGAAAATTCCCATCTACCTAAGTGCATGGGATGTTCAGATAAAGTATTCAACTTTCCTGAAGTTTCTGAGTTTGAGGCACAATAACTTTCTCATCACTCAGGAATTCATCTCCTTTCTCAAATTCTTCAAAGTTCAAGAAAATTGAATGGGGAAAGAACATGTGCGGGCCTCAGGGAGAGAATAAGAACCAGTAGAGACCAATGTTTTCCACCATTATTTTCTCATTTTTAAGTGAGTCACAAAATAGCTATAATTAACCTAACACTTTTTCTGACATTTTGTGGTATCCACACATTTTAATAAAACTACAACTACTTTCACTACTTCTCTTTTTTTTTTTTTTTGAGAGAGAGAGAGAATCAATTTTATTTAGTTTTTCATGTGACTTTTGTTGCTCCAACACCTCTTTGTGTATGTGGTGCTGGGGTTCGAACTTGTCCTCAGACATGCAAGGCAAGTGCAGTTACTTCTATCATCCACTTTAAACTCCTTGTAGTAAGGATAATGAGTCTGGATATTTTGGCTGTATCTCACATTAAACATTTTTAGCATTAACATATTATAATACAACTGTTCTAATTACTTCTATTATTCATTCATTTTATTAACCAAAAAAGCTTTGAACTTCCTTCTAACAAGAAGTGAGCACATGGCTCACTCTTTCTCTTCTCTCCAAACCCACTTTGTTCTACACCTTTTGGCAGTCTGAAATTCCTCTTAAAATTAATTTTGTTTCCCACCTTCCAGTTTTCACAATATCCTATCTAGCTTACCAATTAATTTTACTTAGAATCATTAACCTTGTCTTTTGTTTACCCTTTATCTTCCCAACGTGCTTTTGATCATTTTCTAAGCCTGTGCTATGTCCTATAATGTGTTTTGTAGCTTTCGAGTTTGGTGATAAATTAAGCTTCTCTATGTATTGAAATATCTTCCTTCAGCCTTCAAAGAGAAAAGCTTGCTTGGCCAGCTTAGCGTTTGTGGAAATGGTACAGTTTATCTGAGTTTTATGTAAATTTTCCTGTCCAATTCACATATACAAATCTTAAGGTTAAGATTTAAGAGCATCCTCAGCCCTGAAAAAAAAGAAAAAAAAGATTTAAGATCATTCTAAGTAATCACTTTGTAAAATTTTATATTTTCTTTATCTTGTTTTGTCTTTAGAGTATAAAAACTTCGCCAATGGGTATATGAGGGAAGCAAAAGAGATTAGGATTTTTTTGGTTGGGGGGTTAGGGAGGTTGCTTTGGTTTTATTGTGTTTGTTTATTTGTTTTCCAGGATTGGTCAAAAGAATTGTATGATATTATGGAAAGCTACACAAGACTTTGGAATCTGACCAACTAGAATTATAACACCACATCTTACACTTGTGTGACTTAGACAAGTAGCCAAATGGAGCCCCATCCACATCTCTCTGGGCATTTTGCTTGTTGGTTGGTGTTCCCTTTTGAAGAACCATGAAACTTCACTGAAATATTTATCAGCCAAAGCAAAAAAATAAATTTCAGTTAATGTAAAATATCAAGGCATTCTTTGTAACTTGACTGTTTGGAAAAGTCATCCGTTTTTCACTGGGTTTTCTGAAAGACTAAACTATCTGCAAAGCACCTGGCACACAGCTGACTGACAACAGCATGAATAGAACCTGTTATCTACCTACACAACCTTAAGCCACTTGGGTGAGGTATCTGTGCTTCAACGTTTTGATATATAAAAGTGAAATGTTAAAAAGTACTTCATGCAGGTGTAAAATTAAATAAGTTTAATGCAGTAAAGTACCTAAAATTATGACTTTTGTTTGATAAATACCACATGTTTTAAACTATCATTCTTATCATCACTTCCTTTATTACTACTACTATCATCATTAACCATGAATCTATCAATATTCATGCTGAGACTGTAGGACAAATTTCAAAACTCAGCAAATATTTTGCACAGAGTAGATAATTAGTAAGTATCTCACTGCACTATTATCATTATTGCACTATTATGGCTCATCCGGGAAAGGGATCCCTACAACCACAATGGTTTAGACTGTTAGTCCCCTTCTTGCTTTAGATGCACTGTTTCTTCTACTATTGTATCATCTGCACGATCCATCAGCAACTTGCACACCTTCAGAATCACACATTTGCTCAATTTGGGACATGGTATCTGCCGCAAGCAGTTTACAAATTTAGCCCATTCCTCAATAATTTCTTAACATTTCTATCATCACTATCTTACTTTATCCAGTGATTTATAAGTAATCTAAAATTTATTGTGATTACTGTCACAGAGCCATTTTTCTCTTAGGCTTAAGGAAACCTAGGTTTAAGAGAAAAAGGTATACCACAGGGCCTGTTGTATTGTACTCATCTAATAATACATTAGCATTACTATTATCAAATATTTTATATTAATTAGCTGATTTAATCCTTCAGTACATAATCCCATGAGAAAAAATTTCTCCACTTCATAGGTGAAGTAACTGATGCTCAGAAAAATAAACAGTTCAAAATCTGTTAGGCATAAGAGAGATAAAATGGAGTCATTTTATGGTCTATCTTATCCCAAAACACTCTCTCCACTACATCTGAGGGCCTTCACCATTTCTTCTTTCACCTTTTTTTTTAAGAGTTTGGGCTTATTTCCATTTATTTTTCATTCTTGGTAGGAATAATACTTCTCCAACTGATACGAGCATCCCCAGGGTTTTGCTGGGGTCTCTCCAAATCTCCTTGCGTTTAGGATGATATCCTTTCAAGCTGGACAAACAACTGAACAAAATGGGCTTGTCATGTATTATTCCACCTTACTCCTTACAGTAATTCTATGAATAGGTGCTTTATTAGCCCCAGTACCTTGCTGAGCAAACTGTGGCTAAGAGCAGCCCCGCAGCTCACTGCGTGGCCAGCCATTCTGTTGGGAGTCCCCAGGAGAGGCCAGGTGTTTGTCCGTTCCCTCTGAGCCACAACAGCGGACATTTCAGTTGAGATACCCATGCCCCTCACTTTTCTTCAGCTTCTTTTCCTCCATTTTTTGTGTTGTTCTTGGTTTTGCCAGTCCACTGTGGATTTTGCCTCTCCTTTGATGTATTTTCAGAGACTGAGCTGCCTTGTAGAATTTGTTGTTGTTATGGAATACTGTACCCCACTGCCTTTTCATTATTAAGAAACCCAACAGAAAGATAGGGAGGGATCTAGGGAGACAATCAACATGCAGCATACTCTTTACCCCCTGAAAAGCCAAATATTATGTATGCAATCATTTAATTCTGTAAAATTCACAATCTTGCACATATATATATATATATATATATATATATATATAGTCAATTATATTTGTTAGGGGCGTAATATATAAGAATCAAGAGACTAGGGTGTGGACCATGTGGGGGAAACTATGGTTTATGATCAAATGCATAGCATATTTTTACCCTATACGCATTTGTGATTCTAAAACTATTCAACTCTTAATAAAAAAAAAGAAAAACAGCCTGACTATGATGAATACTATACATAGTGAGTCTAACACTAAGCATTTGCTTTACTTCTAAACATATACTGTATAATGAAATTATATCCTGAAAAGGCCAGCATGTCTGTGGTTCAGTGGTTGCAGTGCTTGCCTGCCAAGGGCAAGGACGCAAGTTCAAACCCCAGCACCACATACACAGCAAAGTGTCTGAGGAATGAAAGGTCACATGACTAAATAAAGATTGCTTCTCTCTCTCTCTCTCTCTCTCTCTCTCTAGTCTCCATAAAAAAGAAAGAAAGAAAGAAAAGGCCAGCATGTCTGTCCCTCAAACATAATGCTTTTTCTATTCATTTTACTTCTACATCTGAAAGATTTCTAGATGTTTAACCAATAAAAGAATGCATTTTCCAATTGTCCCCCCAAAAAAAGAAACTCAACAGAAAACACAGCAAGAATTGCACATGCATGTGCTTTTGCGCAATATCATGAAAATTGACCTATCTCTGTATCATTAGCATATTATTACTTTGAAAAGAAAGATCTGAAAGATTGAGCAGATTGTCAATATCTACTCAACCTGAGTGGTGGGCACAAAGATGTCAAACCATTTCTCATACTCGGTTAGTTTGAAATATCTCACAAAGTAAGTAAAACTAACAGTAAATAGAAAAGACTGTGTCATCTTAGAAAAGGCTTATAGAGTTCCTGCTTACAGAATAAAAATACTTGTTACACACTGGAAAATAAATATACCCAAGTACTTAAATCTATAATTACACCCATAGCAGATTAGTTATTATTGATATTTTCCCCAAGGTCTTAAAATACACACAGAAATACCCTTGTGGTTGAGGATTTGATCATTAAGGCTTTCAAGAGTCCTCCTCTATAGTTAAAGGACTGCATGTAGAATGCATGCAGAAACATCATCTGGTGATGATCAGAGGAGCTAAGTGGCCATTTGTCAGACTACACCCCTTAGAATTCATCACCTTGGGAATATAGTACCTCCTTACCAGGCTAAGAATTATGTGCATCAGCCTCCCAAAAGGGATTCCTCCCCTCAAGGGCAGACTTACTCTAACCAAACTCACAAGACTGATAAATAAAATCAGTGTCAATATATTGTTTCACAAAGAAAAATCTGTCATAGAAACAGGATACAGGATATTGACTTCCCGTGGGGAAACCTACATTGAAAATTGAACTATAACCACAAGTTTTCATGACTAGCACAGAAGGAGAAAAGAGAGGTTGTTAGGTACCTCTGCTGCATATTTAATAGTGTCACACTACATTGCCCAATGCATCCATCTGTATCTACAGGAAAAGACCTACCCATAGAAACAAAGCACCAAAAAGCCCATTGGCCAACTCTCTCTCTCCACGGGCCAGCGCCCAAGTTTGCCCCTGCGACTCTCGTGTATCTATGCTTTAATGGCCTCACACCCCTCTTTGAATGGAGACTTTTTTCATTAAATGTACCGAGACACACTCTTATTATAGCAGGTCTAGGCCACATATCACTTGCAGAAGCAATTTGCCAGTTTCCTGGTAAAGCTTATAAAAGGCTCTATATTAGCAACTTATGTTGAGTCACAGATCACAAGATCTTTATGAGAATCCATGATGTAATTCACAAAGTTGATCATTAATGTGTCCCAAGTTCCTAAAACAGTGCACTCAATAAATATTTCTTATGTACATGAAGAAAACTCATTTAAAAGAAAAAGTAGTTCAGTACAAGTCTACCCCCCACACTTTTAAACTAATTGTTCTCACCACTTAGTTTGTAAACACAATTATTCAGGCCCTGGAAACTCTATTCTAAAATATGTTTCCCTTCGGTTGGGATTGGGGATTTAGTTCAGTGGCAGAGCGCTTGCCTAGCATGCGCAAGGCCCCGAGTTCAGTCCTCAGCCCTAAAATAAAAAATATAGATAGATAGATAGATAGATAGATAGATACGTGTGTGTGTGTATACACATATATATATGTATTTCCACATTTAGCATGAATTACTGAGAAAATCTCCCAAGTGCTATTTATTGATCATAGCCACTACTACCAATTCCATCACTAAGTACTATCAAAAGGGGCCATTTTCATATTGCCCCAGCATATATGCTAATACCCAAATGAACACCAAAATAAACCATCAGCCATGAATTCTTGAGAAAGAAGATATGTTATCATTTCCCAAGGTCAATAAGCATACCAACCACTCACTGCGGAAGAGAAGTTAGTGTGTAAACATTACAAAGATCTGTATTTATAGAAACTTTTGACACCTTGTTTTTAAAACAGGCAACAAAGAAAGATTTTAGTCACAAAGTCCTACAAGGTGTGATCCTCCTCACAGTCCTCAAGGTCAGCTGTCCCCCAGCATGTATGTGCTGTGTGTTCTACTCACCGCATACTGGAACTTTTCATTATATTCACGATCATTGGCTTTTACAATCCGTTCCACTTCTAAAAAGAAAGAGAGTCAGGTATGAAATTAAATTTTAAACCCTCAGACACACATACCTCTTTAAAATAACACCTTTTAGATTACTCTGTTGTCAAAGTTACAAGAATTCTTTTCTTTAAAATTGAAGGGCATTGGCCTTTTCTAGCCTAAATCTTGGAACCTGTGTCAGATAGTCCCAAAATGGAAAGCTCAAATGTTCTCATTGTCTTTTTTAATGCCAGACATAAAGTAAAATATATGTGTCTCCAGTTTCCTATGTCCTTTCAAAGACCCTTTCCCTTAACTTCAGGTCATTTCTAAAGGAGAAGTCACTGGAAGCCAAGTGCACCCTGAAAACCATTTTTTTTTTTACAAAATATAATGCAGCTAATTAAAAGCATACAGAAGTGAGATCACTGACGCTCTGGTCATAGAACCAAAGGTGATATTTCCAAACAACCCAGGGGAAGTGTCGTATGATTAAGAGACTGAGACCTGCCTTTAACTAGATGTAGCCAAAATGTAAAATCTCCTCAGCAACTGCAAACACCAGCACATATAACAAAACGAAAGGACAGCAAGCTCAAAGATTATGACAGTGCACAAATAAAAACGTGCAAAGGGCAAGAAGAAAACTGTGCCCAGAAACACCAGCAGTGCGTGTTTTGTAGTAAGGGTAGCAAGTTCTTGCCTCATATTTACTGGGAAAGTTGCTACCAGAGTTGAGCAAAGTTTTATGATAGAATAACAAAAACTATAGGAAAAGAATCAACAAAACAATCACCAATGCAAATGCTGGCCAAGGTAAGTGACTCTACCCACTCACCTGGGATCCTTAATCCCTTAATCCACAGTTCTCTAACTGAGTAAGGGATGAGTGGTGAAAGTGTAGGGGTAGAAGTCAGAGTCTGAGCTTAGAGAAGATATATGCAATCACGGAGACAAAGAGAACTGCAGGGCTGGAGCGGAGGCTCAGCAGTTACGGTGCTTGCCTGGCGTGCACAAGTACACAGGTTCAAACCCCAGCACCACACCCACAATAAAGTGTGGGAGCAACAGAAGCCACATGAAAAACTAAATAAAAATTGATTCTCCTTCTCCCTCTCTCTCTCTCTGTCTCTCTCTCTCTCTCAGAGAGAGAGAGAGAACTGCAGGGTGAAAGTAACTTGGAGGCATCTGTCAGGGGTGAGGAAGGCAAACCAAGAGGGTAGAGAAGAGCTGGAAGTAGAAGGGAAAGACGAAGATGAAGGAGAGGAAGAGGGAAAGAAGGAAGGAGAATATACTTAGACTTTAGCATCCACCCTCTGCATGCAGACACCATTAATTGTGAGAAGTCCAAGAAGAATCCAAATGTCTCTTTGGCTCCTGTGGTTCAACTTCCAAACCTGCAGGTCACCTCTAAGGACGGCTCCTGACCCCTGCGTTTGGGGTGACACTTGGGTTTCTATCATTTGTAGGGTGTTTGTCTGCTTGGCATCCATCTTCATGCTTTCCTTCTTGCCTCTCTAGTGAAGCCAGGCCCTGTGATTGTTCCTGTTTTCCAGTCTGACTCACCCAATTGCTGATAAGAACAATATTGGACCAATATCAACCACTGACAGCACCTGAGTGGACCCACCCTTGCATGACCCTGAAATCCAGAACCCACCAGGAAGCACCCCTCAACCAACCACCTATCCAAAAGAACTCTTCGAACCCTGACCACACAAGCACAATCCTTTCTATTTTTCTGATTCCCCACAAAGAGAAAAAAAAAATCAAAATCCAAAATGGTACTTTGGAGGGTGAAGTGACTTAAAAACTTAAAAATCCAGACAATTTATTTATACATCCCAGGCATAGTAAAAACTGATGACAGGAAAACAATGGATATTATTGGGAGGGTGAAAGGATCTTTCTAATTGGCACAAGTTAAATTGGACCACTGATACGTGGCATATAATTTATAGATGAACTTTGATTCTAAGTTAAAAAAAATCATATATCCTAATTTGAATGTTAATTTGCCTTAACTTTAATCATGCACATTGAGATTATGACAGTTTTCAAATTTCACGTTTGTATGATGCACATCCAAGGATAGAAAGTTCTGTACCTACTTCTAATACCAGAATCTTAACTTTATGAACTAAGTAGGGGCCATCTGTCCAGTGACTCCATGTAACCACACTCCATAAGGATTGGGACCAACCCTTCCCCAAAGTGATCAAGTAACTTCTATGGTAAGTCAGTCTGGATGTCCAGATGGCCCTTATCCCATAAGACCTGATTAGAGCTAGAAGTCCTCTTTTTTGCTTCTAAATCTTTATGATTAAGTCTTAATCTTTGCTTCCGTACTCCCAGTAATTTCTGTATTTCTGAACAAACCTTTCATGAATTAATGCTGGCAGAAGATTTTGTATCCCTTCATTAAGCTCTGCAAAATTCTCACATTGGATTTAAATCCCTACCTCTTTCTGCCATTAACATTACTGTCCTAGGCCTGAATTGTCTTTGCAGGGATTAACTTTCTTTAATATGCTACCACAGCATATGAGAGGATTTAAACCCTCTCATGACAATAAGTCACATCCTGCAAGAAGAGGAAGCTGGAAACAGATCCCCCACAACAACTCCCAGTGAGACTGGTTTAGAGGTTCAGTGACTTAAACCAGTATTACATAGGCATCATGGGACTTTTACAGATGCAATTTCAGTAATGAAAGGAAAGTGGTCACCAAGGGATTTGTGATCTACCAGTGTAAATTCACTCCTGCACAATTATCAATTAATTTGTCTGGCTCTAAAATGGAGAAAAGTGATATACAAGGATCACTTTTAAAATATATAATATAGTACATCAGCAACTTTAAAGGAGAGTCAAAGAGATACAGGGCTTCCAGTTTACAATGGAAAAATGAGCATGCTCTTTACCTGCCTACCTTCTCAGGTCCCGGTGAAATTACAGAAAACATTTTTTTCAGAATAAAAACAAAACAGTACTGGAAAGCAAAAGTATGGCTAGCAGACATTCACAAATTCTGAAGAAAGCATAGAAAATAAATTGAAAAGTAAATGGGATCATTATGACCAGGAAAGATAAAAAGGAGTAACTCCAACCATCAGAATTGGAAGAATGGTCTTCCCAGTAGAGCCACAGAGCAGCCCCAAATTCAGAGTTAGTAAGTATCAAAATTGAGAGCGTATTATAGATAAGGCAACCATGCATGTTTACACCTGTTATCACGGTGAAATAATAGGGTCCCCTTTCTCACTCAAAGTGTTTCAGTTTAGATAATAAATTATAAATTCTTACCTTACTTTTGGAACATCATGAGAATAATTGACTAATATTTGAGCCAGCTCACTCCCTCCCACACACCCTCTTTTGCTCAACATATCAGAGAAGGACACCAAGAATGGGTGTGAGGCCTAAGAGCAGCTGTGGTAGACTTTAGTGAAGCCTGCCTGACCAGAAATTGTGGAATTTCCCACACTGCTTGCCTAACCCACAGAAAAGCCTCTCTGTCAGCAGGCTACTCTCTGACCCTTCTGTTTAAAGGAGAGGTCTGACAGAGAAAAATACCTTTACAACCGCCATAATCTCACTAGCTCTCCACTTGTAAATATAAAACCCATAAGCAAAAGTCACTATATACCTGAAGAAGAAGAAACACAAAAAAACCATCAGCACAAATTTTAAAAAAAGAAAATAAAAAAGATCCAAGAGGAAGAAATGAAGCTGAAAACAGATAGGACAGGGAGTTTGATTTTTTTTAAATAATTCTAATTAATACCTTGAAGATATATAAGAAGACATGTTACCCATGAAACAAAAACAAGCTGATATTAACAAAGAAAACAGAAAACAAGAATGAACTCCAGGAAAGTCAAAATATTTAATGAACAAATTAAAACAGATAAGAGTAAAGAAATCTCTTAAAACATATATTGACATGTCAAAGAAATGTGAAAGGAAATCTTGGGGAATGGAACACAGGCAATGGATGGCCTGGATCAACTGAATGGAAGAACTGTGCACCACAATAAGCCAGAACTCTCCACAGTGAAAGGGCCATTAGGTGGCAATCAGTATGAATGGAACTGGACCCATCGATCTTCATAAAATGTCGAACTCTGAAGACAATGAAACAATCCTATAATCTTCCAGAAGGTGGGCAGGTATGGTTAACCCCAGAGACAAAAGAATCAAACCAACATGCAGTTTCTCATCAGCAACCAAGATGCTAGAAGACACTGGAGTGATGCCTTTCACTTTTAAGGAAAAATGATTTTGAACTTACAATTATATATCCAGGCACATAAACAATGAAGCACAAAGGGAAAATACATTTTCAAACTTGCAAGAGTGTTTATGTCTAAGACCACCTTCAAGACAACTTCACAAGAATATACAACAGAAAAAATAAAATCTTAAATTTCAAAAGTAGAATAAAAGATGTACAGGCAAAAGTGACAATCAATCGTAGTCAAGAATAATAATAAAAATGCAAAACAGGGTGACCCACACCTGCCCAAGGTGAAGCACAAATTCTCTAGGGAAGGGGCATGCCCGTCCATTGCCCTTCATTTCACAAAACCAATTTCTCAGGAAAAGTTACACTACTACCCAGTTTTGGCCCTGACATTAATTTCTCTAAGATAGTCTCATAAAGAAATCATTGTTTGGTATAAAGAAAATGAAAATGAGAATTTTAGAGCTTGATTTTATAATAACTCTACATGTATCATACCAAAACTCAATTCAGAAGGACTGATAGTATCTCTGTACTCACTTTCTGCTGAACTGATTCAATCCAGGAGTATATTTTAGGACATTTGGTGAATAAATGAGCTGTATGTCTTTCAAACATTCATTCTAATCATTATTTCTCTCAAGTTCATTCTTGCTAAATGCTATGTGACCATAAACTTGAGATGGAACTTCCTGAAAAATAGCTGGAAAGCTGCTGTGCTGTGTTGCAGCTGAGTACAAGACCTGTACGACAGAAGATCAGCTGGGACCAAGGCTATACCTCTGTGACTGCTGAGGAACATGTATCTAGATGGAACACCATCATTCACCATCCCAGCAACCCAAGAGAACAGACATCAGCCAGGGCAGAATGTTCTTGATATTTGTTTTGAATCTGCTTCAGAATATAGAAAAATAATGCCTTCAAAGTCCTACTCCACATGGATGATGAAAATAGCCTTCACTCTCCAAAAATGCAAAAGTCAATATAATTTGATGTCTTCCTCAACTAAATAAAATATCAATGAAGCACTCATAGACTGACTGATTGTCTTTGATCCATGTGCTTCCTGTTACATTCTCCAAGGTAACTACATAAGCATATCTCATTTATTTTAGGAAGTGCTTACTTATAAATCAGTGAAATGTTAGGGAGCAAAGAACGCAAAGAACAATCTGGTCTCAGCTGTAGCCTGTGGTCCCCTACACCATGGGCAGGGCTGATGATTTGTTAATGTCACTTCTAGTTCAAGATATTTTTTTTAAATCTATATTCGCTCAGCTTGTCTTCCAGTTTAGAAAACATGCATCCAGCACACCCAAAAGTGTTACCAGATCACTTCAAAAATAAGTTGAAAAGGCGAGAGGAACCTAACACCACCTACTGGAAATTCTTAACCGCAATCATGATGCCGTTCCCCTATAGACAAGCCCTTTAGCATGCATTAAGCAAGAGTTTGTTGAAACAGCCCTCAGATTAAAAAAAGAAAACAGGTGGCCTGGATCTTGAGGCAAGAGGCTTCAAACACACTAACTCATGACCTCTCCTTGCCTGTGAGTTCTCAGAAAAATACCACCATTTTGGTTAGTAACCATTAAATGAGGAAACGTGTGGGAAGCGCTTTTTTAAACAGAGAAACACCAGAAAACTCTTTCTTTAAGAAATAAGTAAATAAAACGTAGAAAATAGGTGAAAAAAGGAAATCATCCAAGCATGGATAGCTAGTCTTATAGTCGTTTATATTACTGTCTCCCAGGAGGGTCTTGAAGTAATTTTCTGAATATTTTCCCTGGAAATTGGCAAATACCCATTGATTCTACTCCAGGTCCTTGAAGACAACACCCAGCTTCTCATGGGCTCTTCTCCACCATAATATAATGAATTATACATTATTCATCTTCCACTTCCAGTAGGCAAAAGAAAACAGATCATTTGTCTTCTTTTCATTGGTTTGTCTGTGAACAGTTCATAACACCTTACTATTTAAGACCAGTTAATGAAAGCAGGGGCTCTGCTAAAAAGACCAAGAGTGAAAGGAAGATCTGGGAGGCTTCCACTGGACCCAGGAGTGACCACGGCAAGCATGAGTCCATAATTAATAAAACAACTGTCTTTCTTCAATTAACTCCAGATCATTTTGTCCTTCACAAAATATGGTTTAGAAGACAGCCTCAGGCACTTGGCTTTGGACCCCCAAAGTCACGAAACGATGTCATGCCATGGAGAATCTGGGGTCCCTACGTAAAACCCTTATGACACCCATCCCAAAACAGAAGGTTTGTCTCTGAGCATGGAGTGTCATTTAGGGTTGGGGTTGTTGTTGATTTTGGGCAGGGTGGGGAGGTCAGAAATCTCAGGGGGAAAAAATCCCTCAAGCTAAATCAATAACTTAAGCTTTTTCCTTTCTTAATTTTCTTTCATTCTTCACAATCTGGTCTGTGTGGTTGGAAGCCAAAGCAATTCATTAAAGACATAAGGGAAAAACAATGAGTGGGGAGAGCTTTAAAGAAAAGTGTTCCCCAGCCTCCAAGATTTCCTGATTTGACTCCAAGAACACATTCTGATACAATTGAAAACTATGTGTCCTGAATTGGGGTTTCCTATTGAAACCCAGTGGTGACCTGCAGCTTCTGGGACTTACTGACATTTAAGTAGAAAACTAAAGAGAACTGAAGCGGGGGAAAAAGTCTTCCCACAATTTTTTTTATTCTTGTCCCCACAAAAGAGCTTGTAAACAAAGTTAGGGAATTCAAACAAATACTAAAGGGCCCTGGCTTTGTTTTCCTCTTGGATGAGCCAATTTGCTCATCAGGTCCAGATAGTTGGAAATTTTGATTTATTAGGCATTTTATTCCTTCCAGAGATTACTATAGCTTTACAGAAAAATACAAAAATTTTTCTTAATTCATTCTTCTTCTAGCATACATAAACTGAATTATAAAAATTACAATTGAAATCAAGGAAATCTTTAGGTAAGTCCTCAGACTTTAGCTTTCTATAAGTGTAGATTCACAACTGAAGACTTAAGACTCATTATAACAATAACGATAGTAAGAGCTAATGTTTGGGGGCTGGAGCGATGGTTCCACGGTGGCAGTGCTTGCCTCCCATACACACAGATGCAGTTCTTACCCCAGCACCACTTACACAGCGAAGTGTCCAAGCAAGGAAAGCTAAATGGAAAACTAAATAAAATTGATTCTCTCTCTCTCTCTCTCTCTCTCTTCCCCTCTCTCTTTAAAAAAATCTTGATAGGGGGCTGGAACGGTGGCTCAGTGGTTACGGTGCTTGCCTGGCATGCACAAGGAGGTGAGTTCAAACCCCAGGAGCACGTACACAACGAAGTCTCAGAGCAATGAAGGCCACATGAAAAACTAAATAGAATTGATTCTCTCTCTCTCTCACTGTCCCTCTTCCTTTAAAAAAAAATCTTTATAGAAAAAGAGCTAATGTTTACTGAGCATTTATCAAAAACTAGATACTATATAAAGTATTATTTCATGAATTCTCCAGTGTTATTAGGTATAAACTATTTTTAGTCCCACTCTGCAGATAAGAAAACAAAAGCCTAGGAATTTGATGCCTAGGAATTGTACAGTCAGAATTCAAACATAACTGCCTCCCTATACAAGACACTTGGCAGCAAATTCTGAGGATAAGCAGATGGTAGGTGACAGGTGACACCATGCAGAGATGACTGAGAAACTGTAAGTTGGTGTGTGCCTGGGACCAGAGGTCAAGGAGAGAAGGGGCCTCTCTCTCAGATGCAATACTGCAGGATGTTCAAATCACACGGGCCACACACACCCATTCCAACTAACCTTGTGGCCCTGTGGTTTCCTGTGCCTCACCCATTTCAAGCCCTGGTCTGGACTTCACTGGGAAACACTTCCTATAGTAATCGTCGGGCCCCCTCCTTGGAGACTTGGGGCAGTGCTGGCTGAGAATATTCTCCCAAAGCCCTGTTCACAGCTAACTGCTTTCTTTGAAGCCCTTCTTACATGTGCCAGTTTTAGTTTGCTGTTTTAATTCCACATTTTTTTTTTTTACAATCTGATTATCTATGGGGGAAAAAAGTGCAGTTTTATGAACTGGGCCAGGATCAGAACACTTTCTCTAAAGAGGGGGAACAGCCATCGCCTTCTCTCTACAGCTTTCTCACTCAGTAAGGATAAAAATCACGACCTTCCCCCAAGGACCATAAGCACCTAGAAGCTGGAGGGTGTTTAATTATCTACCGTGAAACACATTCTGGCCACCCAAGGCAAAGCAAGGCATCTGCCATAAAATGGGAGGAAGAAGCCCAGGCAGAAAGGGTACATGAGCAGGAAATCTGAGGAGTTTCCTTCTCCACTTGATACCTTAGGGGTCTCATAAAATCTTGTCATTTTAAGACGCAGGGAGCTATAAACTGAGTTTCTTTAGTACATATTGGTTCTGTATCTCAGCTCCCGGAATCCATGTGGCAATAAACATTGCTGGAGCCAAGAGAAAGTGATTTTTTCCAGAAATATTTATTGAGCTCCTTTGGAAGGCTCTACTCTAGTCACTGAAAGAATAACAAAGACAAGTCAACAGTTGCCTTCAAAGGGTGGATATGCCCACAAATACATGCCCAACAAGGAAGCAGGGAAGAGATCCAGAGAGCCACAGGAAACCAGAGAAGAAGAGCGTCAAGTCCATACGGGTGGTCAAAAGGCACCCTCCTGCAGCTCTGAAGGGAACTTACGTGACTGTGTACAAACAGGAGGGTGGGGAGTTGCTTTGCCAAGCCCCTTCTCCAAGCTAAGCAGCTGTCACTTAGTGAAACGGAATGTGCTAGAAGACTGAGATGGGGGAAATACGGACATTAAAAGGGCATCCACGGTGCCGCTTCAGCTGTTCTTTCTAGGAGCAATATGAAGAGAACAAAAGGAAAAATAGGAGCTTCATTTTATTCACCTGTTCACAAAACATTCAAATAATGAGCACTTAAAAAGAGAAGTGAGGGAGCCAGGATTGTAGGCAGAAAAGAAAGGTGGCATCCGCTCAGGATCTGGCGTCTTCTCACACGCTCTGCTGCTGTGCTCTGATTTGAGCCACATCAACTCCCACCTCTGCCCAGGTTGCTGCAAAAGCCTCCCTTCTGGTCTCATTGCCTCTGCCCCTTCCTCCTACCTACACTCAGTCTGTTCTCAACAGAGATGCCAGAATGGTTCTTTTGGGCTGGAGAGGTGGCTTGGCGGTTACAATGCTTGCCTGGCATGCGCAAGTATGCAGGTTCAATCCCCAGCACCATGTACACGATGGAGTGTTGGAACAACAAAGGCCACATGAAAAAACTAAATAAAATTGATTCTCTCTATCTCTCTCCTTCATGACCCTCTCTCTAAAAAATAAAAAAAGAATTCTATGTGCTTTCTATTTCTCTTCTTAACAACTTATGAGGAACTTAGTGGCTCAAAACAGCATCATCTTGCAGTTCTAGATGTTGGAAGTCCAAAACTGGGATAAAATGAAGATGTCAGCAAGGCTGGCAGGTATTTGGTAAACACTGTTCCTGTATGTTGGTGGGACTCTTCCTGGATGAGGTTGACATTTTAATTAGAACACTGAGGACAGCAGATTGCCTTCTTTAATGTCGATGGGCTTCACCCAACCACCCGAAGGCCCGGATAGAAAAAAAAGAATGAGTGAGAGGGAACTCCCCCTGCCTTTGGGATGGAACATCAAGTTTTCCTGGCTTCAGACTCAAACTCAAACTTTGGTTTTCTCTGGGGTCTTGAACCTTCTGTCATTCAAACTGGAAATACATCAATGGCTCTCCCAGGTCTCCAGTCTGCCAACTGTAGATTTAGGGACTTAATCTCCTACTATGATGTGTGTGTGTGTGTGTGTGTGTGTGTGTATGTGTGTGTCTGTGTACAAGTATGAGTGTATATGTGTATATAATACATATATATTCATACATATATCCTATTGTTTCTCTCATTGTTAATTGGTATTCTTATATCTATACATTGTGTGTATAAAGGTTATATACATATATGTATACATACATATATATTCAACTGCTATGAAAAATAGTATGAAGTTTCCTAAAGTGATTAAAAATAGAATGACTATATGATCCAGCATTCTCACATTTTAATATATATCCAAAATAATTAAAATCAGGATCTTGAGATATTTATGTGTCAAAGTCATGTAAAACCATATGTATGTATACATATGTACACCATATGTACATACATACATATGGTTTCTGTTCTCTGGAAAATCCTAACACAATGACTTTACATCAATTTTATAAATAAAGAAATGTAACACCTAACTCAAGACCTTTTCATTGTTCTTTAGCATTAACTACAAGTTTAGTAACCCAAAAGTACAAATTTACTCCCAAAAGCTACCAATGCAAACTTAATGGAAACACAATTCTAGATCAACAGAATCTAGGATCACTCCATCCCAGCCAAGTCAGACTACATCTTGAACACTGAGTTCACTTGTAAGCCACACAAAGTCCACTGAGAATATCAAGAGCACCAAAAAGCACCATGAACCAATAGCCAAGTGTAGAACCAACCTAGGTGCCCTTCAGCAGATGAATGGATGAAGAAAACGTCATGTACATCTACATAATGGGGTAGTAGCCAAAAGAAGAATGAAAGCCTGGCATTTGCTGGTAAATGGATGGAATTGGAGATCATCATGCTAGGTGAAAAAATCCAGACCCAGAAAGTCAAAGGTCAAATGTTTTCTCTGATAAGTGGAAGCTAGTTCAAAATAAGGGGAGAATATAAAGAAAAATAAAATAAAATGAGAAGAGGGAATTCCATTGAAATAGAAGAAAGATCACTGGATCAGTGGAGTAGACAAAGGGGATTGAAGGACAGGGAGGAGGGATGTTAGGAATTTTCATAATAATGTGTCCTGGAGTGGGGGTCTATTATGATTTTATATATTTGAGTTCTATATGCCTCCTGAATTTGAATTTCCATTTCATTCTTAAGGTTTGGAAAAATTTCCAATATTATTTCATTGAAAAGATTGTATGGAATTTTTTATGGAATGAACTGAGCTAACTTTCCTATGTACATAATGAACCCACCACAGTGAATCTCACCTTTGTTTGTATCTATAAGGCACTAATTTAAAATAAAAGTCTATAAGTAAATAGCAGAAAGATCAGTAGAGTGGAGGGAAGGGAACAGGGGAAGAAGAAGCAGAGGGAAAAGGGAAGAACTGGGGACTAGATTAGGGCAAATTATATTTCATGCTTTTATAATTATGTCAATATTATGTATAACTAAAAAGAACCCAAGAAAGATTATATGAATAAGAAGTGTTCATTGAAACAGCTATTCAGTTTCTGGAACAAAGTGAAGAACTCCATGCTGTTATGTTTCAAGGTCAAAAATGAGAAAGACAGCAGGAGTTCCCTTATGGAACTCACATCTCTATCATAAGACAATGAGAATCTGAAAACTATGAGCCAAGTTATATATTAGAGAAAAGTTGCAGGTGCCTAACCAAAAAGACAGATATAAAGGACCATAGTGATGACAGTCAGATGAAAGACAGATAGATGATATAGATAGATAGATGATAGATAATAGATATAGATGATAGATAACAAACAAGAGGCTGTAACAATATAAGGGAGGTCTTCAGATATCTGACGATCTTTAATGTGGATGGTAGGATATATATTCAGAAAGTCAGAACAGAAAGTGAACTTTATAAGGCTATGAAATTCTAGTTAATGTGTAGTTGAATTTTCTGTTAAAGCAGAGAATGAGCTATCTCCTAAATTAGATGACTGAACTATCTGTCAGAGCAAACATTCAAGGAAAATATTCAGCTGCACTATAGCAATAGATCATCAAGTTGGAAGTAAAGCTGGACAAAATAACTGTGAAGATCCTTCTGTGTCCCAGGTTTTATCATTCAATGCAATTTCTATGCTGTGATTATGTCTCCCAAGGGTTCATGTTGGAGGCGTGGTCCTTAGTGTGGCAATACTGGGAGGTGGTAGACCTTTAAAAGATGAAGTCTGTTGGTGGGGGTTGGGTCACTGGGGTGTTTTCTCAGATGGGTTAAAGAAGATCTCATGGGTCCTAAGTTCCAGATGAGGAAGTTGTTACAAGAGCAAGTCTAACCCCTGACTCACTCTCTGACTTCTTGTTTGGTTATCCAATCTCTTCCTCCCCTGTGTGTTCCCACTGTTGTGATGCCATCTGCCATGAGGTCCTCACTAGAATACAGCCATGCTGGCACTGTGACTTTGAACCTTCAGACTTGTGAGCTAAGTAAACCTCTTTTCTTTGTTTAAAAAATGCTGAGCTTGCCTCAGGTATTTTGTTGTAGTAACGGAAAGCAGACTAATATAGCCACTAAAACTGTATTAATAGGAGTTTTAGATCAAAGGCAGTGGCAATTTGAAATAAGTTATAACATTTAGAAAAGTTTATCACTGTGTACCCCATATATTAAGAATCATCTCCATAGAGGTGAGCAGAAACCAAGATGGAGGACAAGTTTTCTATGGAACAAAGTATTCAGAGAGAAAAGTATAGAAGACTGAACCAGGGGGAAGTTCTATCACAAAAATCCAATGAAGGAAACAAAAGCATAGATCTGAGAAGCAAGAAGAATTCATGAGAGTCATGAAGACCAAAAAAGAGGAGCATTCGAGGCGAGAACAGCCACCACTTTCCAATACCAATGAGAGATGAGAAAGGACAGCATTGATGAACAGGCTTCTCTTTAGGAAATCCTCTGTTAATTGGTGATCACAGCAACCTAACATATCCTGGGAAATAAAATATGGAATTGCTCTAAGCCTACTTAGTACCACATTTGGATAAAGTTACTGTAGCGCACAAACTTAGGAAATGCTTGAGAACAAAGAGACAGCTCTTCTCTGCACTTTCTTTGCTACTCTACAATGACTGTGAGAGGATTTCTATTCCAAAACTTAAACACAGAATGAAAGTGTAGAGCACATGTAGGACTTAGGGACGCCAAAGCTGCCTCCTCCTGCTCTCCCAGCCAAAGAGGCTGACAAATCTATGAACAGGAGGCATATACCCTGCAATGTCCAGGACCAGCAGCAAGAACCGGGAGCCTCTGGGATAATCCCTATCAACTTTTTACACAGAATTTCAGTGTAGTTCAATAAAAGGGATCAGGTGATTCCCACTCATCTCTAGTGGCATCAGAGAAAATGTCCCATGCTCCTTTTCTCTGGACCCCAAAAAGTTATTCAAATGTAGGTGAGAGATCATCAGGAAATATAACCCCAAAGTTGTAAGATGGCTTTTGTGAAGCCAGTCCTGTCTTATGCGTATCACTGACTGACCAGGACCATTTGGTACTTTAATTCAATGGCCTCATTCAATTCAACTAAAAAAAATAGATTTTGAAAAAGCATGATCTAATTTTACAAATAAATTACTATAATAGACAAAAAGGAAGCTCAAACAACAACTAATTCATGTAACTTCAAAACTACTTGAGAAAACAGTTTTTGGATTTTTGTTGTTCCATAAGAGGTAAATCCAAGGAGAAATAGTGCTCTTTGAACATATGTATTATTAAATAGATGTATTAATTACATAATTTTATATGTATTGATATGATACCAGTAAGGGTAGATTCAGTGTTTTATTCATCTTTTTTTTTTTTAAATCACCAACCCTCTAACACAGGAAAAACACAGTCCCTGGTAAATAGAATATGTTCAACAAATGCTTCTGGCATTAATCTAGTTACACAGAAAAACAGAAAAACAGACTTTATTGCTACATTAGAGCTTGTTATGGTTTGGATGAAAGATATTCCCCAAAAGCTTATGAGACAATGCAAAAAATAGCTCAGAGGTGAAATGATTGGGTTAGAGAACCTTAACCACATCAGTGAATCAGTCCCCCAAAAGGGGTTAACTGGCAGCAGAAAGCAAGTAGGATTTGGCTGGAGAAGGTGGGTAACTGGGGGCATGGCTTTGGGATATGTATTTTGCATCTCAAGTAGCGTCTATCTCGCTCTGCTTCCTGGAGCCATACCTTGAACTAATTTCTTCTACCATGCTCTTCCACCATGATGTTCAGCCTCACTGCAAGCCCCAAGAAATGGAGCTGGCCACCCATGTACTAAGACCTCTGAAACTGTGAGCCCCCAAACAAACCTTTCCTCCTTTAATTGTTCTTAGGTCTTTTACTCACAGCAACGAAAAAGCTGTCTAAAACAGCCAAAAGTCATAAAGTCCAAACTGCTGTAGCATTGAGGCTCCATGATCCCTGGGTCCCATTACTGCGTGTTTGCTAAATAGACATGATAATGCAGGATGTATTTTAAGATAAATTATTATAAATGCCTGCAAAGCAGGGATATAAATTTCAACCAAAGCAACTGACTGTTGTTTCTACCACACTGGCAGGTCTCTGATGAGTCACCATAAATAAATAGCCCTCGTGACATTAGTCCCAGGGGGGATAGCTGAGGCTCTTGGGGCTTCCGGAATGTTTTCTTAGAAATCAGAATCCCATACAAGTTAACTCCATAAACAGGAAATCCACCTGTACATGTAATATTCATGTCGACCATGAAACTGAACAAAATAATTTTAGCAATGGTCTACGATATCAAGATAAACCCTACGTATCTATGAACTAGACCATACATCTATGAATTCAGTAGCCTAACATTTATATAGTACTTTTGCAATTTGTAAAATATTTCACATATATTGTTACATTTTGTGTTTGTTCATCTTCACAGTAATCTTCAGAGAGAGAAATAAATCTCATTTTATCAATAAGGAAAGTGAGGCTTGGAGAATTTGAACAGGAATGGCTGCTAAGTGGACTAGCCCGGGTTTATCCCTGTTACTTCTGCCTCATATTTTTATAACACTATGGAAAACAAGTACGGAGTATTAAAAATGGAGCTTTCCACCCCTAGAGCACCAATTCCGGTTAAACCCAGGAAATTCTTACACTGTTGATCTGCAGGAATCATGCTGTCACAGCCACCCAGAACCAAACGTACATGTAAGTTGGGCAAGAAAAAAACTGAAGATTTGGGTTGTATAGCAAAAACACACAGGTGCCCTAGAGTTCTACCACCACATGATTTTTTTTAAATTTTTTTATTTTTGAGCAACCTTACAAGATTTTAACAAAACAATATAAAATGTGTATAAGATGTGTATATATTCTGGACATTGCAACTGTCCCCAGGAGTACCCCCCCCCAATTACCCTCCCTTATCCCTCCCTTCCCCTTCCCATTGTAACTCTAAAAATAGTATTAGATTGTAAAGCATTACATCTTATCTGGATTTAACTCATGTTACTAGACCAACTTTCTCATTGTCCAGGGTCTAGTCCCCACCTCCACAGATGAGTGGAGACAATCGACCCTTAGATCTCTGGGTTAAGCTGATTTTACTCATCATGATCTCTTCCATAGCCATCCATTACCCTCGAAGGCTGCAAGGTCATTGTTTCTAACTGCTCCACCACATGATTTTTAAACACACAGAAGCAACAATAACTTCAAAGAGCTGCATCCCTACAATCATCCTTGACTGCTTTCTACGTGTAGTTTCACCAAAATTAGCCTAAGAAACTGTGAAGCCATCTCTCTCTCCTACCCAGGACATTTAGGGTTGCTCTCTGGAAGGTTGCTCGCCCCATACTGGCTCAGGGCTGACTTCCCCAGGGGCACAGTAGGCAGAGGGACTTGGCCTATGATAATTTAAGGGACCCAAAAAAAGTTTTAATTTCCACTTATTTTAAAATCAGGAGAAAAAAATGAATTAAATAATGGACACACAATAATGGATCTAGCCTGAATTCTATTTCTCTTTGTACTAATGCAGTCATAAAATATAATTTTTAATATATTTTGTGGAGGAAGAAGAAAACAAAGGCAGAAGTGCCTAAGGCCCACGGAAGACAGAAAGCAGCCCTGGTGTGACTTGTCCCCATACCCCATAAACATTCTAAAGGCTGCCCTTGTGGAATAATATGTGCTGGCTCCACAGCTCCCACATTTTGGAATCAAGAACAGCTTTAGTAAAGAAAGCCCTTAATTATGTACTTCTTTTGCTTCCCATATTGCCAAAGTAATAAGATCTGAATTAGGTATTTTACTCATGATCAACACTCTGACGGCTTTGTGGAGAAGCACATACTAGCTTTAAAACAATTTGTCTTTGGGCCTCCCATGCAAGCTATACAGAAAGGGCAAATTATTAAAAAGAAAAACAAATGGAAAATAGACTATAGTCACAGTGCTTTAAAAATCTGACTCAATAGGCTAGCATTTTTCACATCTTGAAGAATGTGAGATTATGTGAATATGGAGATAATAAAGAATAAAGGATATCTGGGGAGAGGTTACTCTTTTCTCACCACACCCAAGGCTGATTCACATATTTTCACACACATTATCAACAACCTAAGCTTCCTGGTGATGCTGAAAGTTTAGATAAGTCTAAGTGCACCTTTATGAATGTTACAGATGTGAACAACCCCTCAGACGCTCAATATCACCTCTGCCAGGTATACCCCAGGCAACCCAGAGGATTCAAGTTTCTATGGTATACTCCTCTGGCAAACGCAAAACTTTAGTGATGCCTAGTAAGCTCTTTTTAAGTTATCATTGCTACTTTGAATATAAAAATTGTGTGAGTATACATATATTCTATTGAACTGCAAAAAACTACAGTTGGCATGGCAACATATCGTGAGGGTTCCAATATGTTTACTGAAAAGAAATGATAGATGTCTGAGGTGAGGGATATGCCAGTTGCTCTCACCTGATCATCGAGCTCTGTAAACATGCACTGAAATGAGACACCACATCCCATGAACGTGAAAAATGACTACGAGTCAGTCAAAAGTAAACCATATAATTTAAAAACTGCTACGACTGACTGACTGAAAGAATGAATGAATATTTTGGGTAAAAGGCACCCTCCATTCTATTACCAATCTCATTCCTAATCATGATGGTGCCAATGATGGTAACCCAATGTCGATCTCTCTGTCTTTCAAGTCATGGCCGTTGTAACAAGTCCAAGAAGAAGGAATAGGCCTCAGCTTTCTCTGCCAGTCATGGCCACGGGACAGACACAGACACAGCCACGTGGGCAAAACAATGGGCTTCCTTACACAGCAATGATAATTTGTCTATAAAATGACATTCTGTGTGAAGAAGATCAGCATCACATTTCTCATCAAAAGCTATCAATTATTTAATCAATTGTCCATTTAAAATAAATATTAATGGTATTTATACCAAAAGCATTCAATTCAAATCAATGTAGGACTCAACGACTTAGAATATTTTTTTCTTTTTTATTGTTTAAGAGAGAGAGGGATGGTGAGAAAGAGAGAAAGAATCAATTTTAGTTTTTCTTCTAACCTTGTTTCTCCAATACTTAGTTGTATATGTGGTGCTGGGGTTTGAACCTGCGTCCTCTCATGTGTTAGGCAAGCGCCATAACCATTGAGCCACACTCCAGACCCCGGAATATTTTCTCTTCTTCATTTTTTAATTAGAGTGTTACAGTTATGCACAACAGCGTATACTCTGCTGCTGCATATTTGTACGTACACACAGTATAACAATATTTGGGTCAATTTTATTCTTGAGGATCTCCCCTTTCCCTCTCCTCCTTTCTCCTCCTGGTCCCCTTCCTCTATTCTGTTGATCCATTAAGAATATTCTACAAAATAGCTGAAAATTTTACACTGTTTAAAAGAAAGTAAAGGGAATAAAAGCCAAACAATGTGTGAACGTTCATTGGATACTTCATAGAAAATTGAAGTCAGCTCTGAGAGATTAAATTTCATGGCAACATCTGGGGAAATTGAAAAATGGAATATATGTTATTTATCGAGGTTACATTTCTTGCATGCAGTATCAATATTGTAGTTATGTAGGAAAATGCCCTATTATTAGGAGATACATAGCACATACATTTGTCTACAGAAAAAGGGAGAGGAAAGAGTAGCAAAATGATAAATAACAATTAGAGAATTAAAGTGAAGTGTATCATTCAGCTTTTCAGTAAAACAACATTTTCAAAATAAAAAGTTATGGGGAAAATGCAGGTAAGAATAACATTATGGGGCTGGAGAGGTGACTCGGTGGAACACTGGCCTGGCAATCATAAGGTCCTAGGTTCAACCCCCAGCACCACACACACAGATAAATAAAGCGGGGGAAAAAAAGGATAAAAAAGAATAACGTGATGGAGAAATGCTTAGACGTAAAAGGTATCCATAATCACAGCATTAAGTTTAAAGGGGGTTTCAAAATAATGCACAACATAATTCCATGAATAGAGCTCGCTGTGATGAGACCTCCAAAGATGTACAACACAGCAGCCTCAAATGATGATCTCTGGATTGCACAATTACAGTCACTTCTGCTCTCTTGTTTTTATTTATAAAAATATTGCCTCATTTATGTGTGTACATTCACATACACATATAAATGGCTTTAAAGAGAGTGAGACCTGAACCCTTAGATCATGTTCTTAACACACCAAATTTTGCAATACCAGGTCCTGTCAGTAACTTACCCATGCTCCAGTTAGTTAACCTTATGCTTACACTATTAAGATCATACTAGTTATCTGATATAAATTATTTCAAGTGACAAAGAAAAATGACAATCATTCTGGACTCTTAGATTGGCATTGGAATATAGCCTGCAGTGGGAACTGTGGTGAGACAGAGTTCAGCTCATTATGAGGCTGAATGTGGCAAAGAGGAAGTGTCCAACACCACAGACTGCACCGTGAAATCTTTCCCTATGCAAGTAGGTTATCGACCTGTCGGGGTCTTACTAGGGAGGAACAGGGCAGTAGATAACTCAAGCCCACCCTTCAGTCTGTAAAATGTATGATCAAAAGTAAAGAAAATAGCAGCAATAGGTCAGATACACATTCACTACAGGAAAAGCAGCAAAACAGACTGCCACTGACTAACCACAGACAAAAAACAAACTCAAGGCTTTCCGGCTGGGATGCTGCATTAAAGAAACTGGAATATTGTTAAGATTATAGGTTGAGTGCCTTCATCCAAAATTCTGAAATCCAAAATCCTAAAGGTTTTTGAGCACCAACATGATACTCAAAATGTTTCAGATTTTGAAGCATTCCAGATTTCAGATTTTCAGATTAGGGATGCTCAGTCAGGTAAAGTCTAGGCACATATTACAAAATCTGAAAATATCCAAACTCTGAAATACTTCTGGCCCCAAGCATTTCAGATAAGGGATGCTCAAACTATATTTAGTACACTGATTACTCAATCAAGAAAACAAAGTGTGTTTCCTGCTACCATCACCAAAATTATTTCTACTTTATGCAATCGATTTTAAAAGTTCATATACTCACGCATTACACCCAAATAAAAATGAACAAAGTATTGATACACTGAAACAGACACATGGCAAAAACCTTATACTGAGCCAAAGAACTAGGACCAAAGAATATATACTGCATTGTTTCATTCATATTCATTTTAAAAATAGGCAAAACTAAACTGATAGAAATCAGAACATGGTTGTGGGGAGTTCAGGAATAATAAATAAAAAGACGCAAGGGAACTTGTTGAGGTGATAGAAATATTCTGTGTCTTGTTCTGCACACCCTTGGGAGTTATAAGGATGTGTACACCCATGTCACACTAGTTGAACTGAGCTCTTAAGATCTGTGTGTATGTTGTAAATAAATTAAGCATCCATAAAAAATTAAAGATAATATTAAAAATTCATATCACTTCATGTCATCTGAAGGACACAGTACTTACCAAGCGGTTTCTTTTTACTGCAGAACATTATTCCTCCTGATCATTTACCACGTCTCAACCACTGACCTACATTAAGAAACAGGTGAAGAACACAACATTAGTAATTGAAGTGTTCAAAAACCATAAATTTGTACCTGGTAACAGGAGGGTGGGGCTCAGAAGTTTTCACTCTGAATTTCTCCTACCTGCCTCTCACTCCTTCCTCAACCATTCTCCCTTGAAGTGAGTCATAGAAACTAGAATTCCTCTTCTCCAAAACAAGCCAGAAAGCAGAACCTCTTTTCTCCAACGCCAGTCATGAAACCTAAAAATACTACTTTTTCTCCTACCTTCTGTGTCGAATTGACCATAAAGAAATTATCTGACCTAGTTTGATGATAGATTGCAAGATCAGCATTCCAGAAAGTTCCTGTCCCATACCTGGGAAGGAAAAATGCTACAACTGACAAGCCAAGAAAAATCAGAAGGGACAGGCCTTGCTGAGCTTCCCTGTTTCATTAACTCAGACCCTTTTTGCTCAATCATAGTTCTACACAGCTCTGCCTGCTTCATTGAACCTAAACATAAAAATGAATAATTCATTCCAGGTCTTCAGGTCTTTAATCAGAAGACTCCCACATCATGCAAAACTATGATCAAATAAAATGTTTATGGCTTTTCTCCTCTTAACCTATTGCCAGTTTATCTTATCAGACTCAAATACCTAAACTTCAGAGGGAAAATTTGAACTTCTCTAAAATACTACATTGGACAATTCAAGGTAAAAACAAGCATGCTATAAATTTGGCATTAAAATTGAGCCAGAACTAATACATCCCAAATCCCGTGGACCAGAATATCTTGGAGTGAGGCTCCAGCACCTGTCTGTTACTCAAGCACCATAGGTGGTGCCTCCGCAGCTGGAGCTGATGACCGCTCCTGAACTCTGGGAGTCAACATGTGAGAGGAAAGTATTATCCAGGCTCTGGAGAAACTAAACACAACCAAAAGTTTTCCTCCGTTTATTCCTATAGCCTCCTCCAGGTTTTATCAAGAAACTCAGAATGCCATTATTATTTTTCTCTTTTTCTGCACATGGTCTAATTTTCTTCTGATAGTAAAGTCTATTGAAGATTCAGAATGGATTTAGATGCTTTCAAAACATTCAGAACCCAGTCAATGGGGGAAATGAACCCCAACACCCCTGAAAACACACGACAAAGTATGCAGATGTCAAGACGACCTGCTTTTACGAGGGGAAAATGACTCGTTTGCTTCCTGTTCAGAAAGGTGGTGTGGTGGGATGCAATAAATACACACAAAGAAGAAGTGTGTCTGTCATATGGAGACCAGAGAAGGGGAAGAACAGTGTTTGCAACTGAGTAATTTCAAGAAAAGAGATTGCAGAGGAAGTTCATCAACATCCACTCTGCTCCACCGCAGATCCCGCAAAATCTAAAGCTCCTGAAACCATCAGCGTGGCTCCAGGTGGTGCCCCTGGGGTGTGCCTGACACAGAGGTCCACTGACACTTCGCAGGACCTGGTGCTTCTCTAGGGCCCAGGCTACTAAAACTGAGTAATCCAAGCAAGAAGATGGGGTGCTGCTGCCTAGAAGCATGGATGAGTGCCAGTAGGACCCATTAGGAAGTTCCCTGTTCCTCCCACCATACCTTCCACCAACTGCCACCAAGGTTGCCCAAGACCGTCCCTCTTACCCCTCTTCCTTCCTCCCGGACCCCAGCCCCAGCAGTGGGCTGTCTTTAGAACATTTCTGCTGACCAGACACTGTTCTTCCCCTGTGCTCCTCCCCACAGGTCTCCCCCGCTCCAGCCTTGGCCACCTGAAGACCAGAGTCCATGTCAAAACCAGAGTCATCTTCATAAAAGGGAAATGCCATTGCCCTGCTAAAGACTCTCCAAATACTTCCCGTTGGCCTTGGGTGGGGGGATCAAATTCTAACATTACTGCTAGGACCTCCTGCAACCTGGCCCCTGCTCATCTTCCTACTGTTATTTCTCATCCCTCTCCTTCACTGCCCTCATGCCTTCCTGCTCTTCCCAGGCTGTACTCCAGAAACATCCCATTTAGTCCTTTCCATTTGGGACACTTCACACACGCACTTCCCTCTGCTTGTAACCACCTAACTCTTCTTTGCACCCTTCAACTCTCATACCAACTCATACATCACATCCTCTAAGAGGCCTTCCCTGACTTCGCCCCCAAATCAGAGATAGGAGCACCTCCAATGTGCTCCCATAACCCTGTGTTGCCCGATTCAGAGCCCCTATCACTCTAGAATGCCTTTGCCTATTATATTGGCTATTGCCCCATTAAACCACTTCCTGCCTTAGGGCCGGGACTTCACCTAACCGGTTCTTAGCTGTATATTTGGTATCTAATACATGCCTGGTACACAGTGTTGCCCTGTCACACCTGCTGAATGAAAGAGTATGAATGAATGATGTCTTCACATTCTACGAAGAATGGAGCAAGGGCCTCCAGATGCTAAAAGACCCTGCCCTTTTAGCAACTATCCTTCCCAAAGCCCAAATGCAAGTGCCAGAATGGTAAGCTCTGCCTTCCCAAGTTAGGGGTTGGAAGGCTTCTTGGGGGGTTCCTCCCTCTTGCTGGCCCCCATCCTCCTGTGTGCCCCAACACCAGCCTACAACCTCAAAGAATGAGCAAATGTGCTTAGCAATGGGAAGAGCGTGGCAGGCACACAGAGGAGCAGGAGAAAGGAGGGAGAAGTGAGCTCATCTTGGGGGAGGAGGACAATGCAGAGGTTCTAGAGCAAGAAAGGAAGATTCACAAAAAGGAATTGTTTTGAGGTAAAGTCTTCCTGTGAAAAATAACATGGGCAAAAGGGAGTTTTCATCCATGACGACTTTCTTTGTTGTTTCTTGGTTTCACAAAAGAGTTGTAAACAAACAAGAAGTTTCAACAGATATAAAGTTACATCAGAAAGGAAGATGGGAGAATCCTGTGGCAATAACCCCTATATCTGGTGCCCCATCTGGCCAGAGGGGAAAGGCTCATCAGCACATCTAGGCTAACTTGTCAGGACTTGAAAAATTCTCTCTGGGGACTAAGTCAGCATGTCCTGTTTTCATCCGCTCAAAGTCCCTGCAGCAGAGGAAGAACAATTCTTCACGCCAAGATGGCAAAAGGGACAATGAGAATGCAGGCAGAAGGAATCCAACTCTCTCGGAAAGCTGCAGCAGGACAAGCCACTGGCCAGCTTATGCCTTCTTTTTCCTTATTGGTTCACCAGATTGGTTTCTCTGAGGGATTAGAACTGACAGCCCAGAGAAACCATGAACCTAAATATATTTGTGTAATATAAACGTAATTAAAGGGAAAATATCCATGTAACCCCTTCCTGCTTTGATTTTAGATCTTCAAGCAACCTTTTCTCATTTTAAAAACTCCTAGATGATCCATCATAAAGCAATATAAAATTCTTCCTAAAATTACTTTTAAGTCATACTGCTGAGTTGTTACTTTTAATTTCCTACTACTATCTTCCAAAGTGTCTTTGATATCCTTTATTTTGAAGATACTAAATAAATCTATTGCCTAGAAAGTTTGCTCAGTGGTGGAGTACTTTCCTGGCATGCACAAGGACACAGTTTCAAACCTCAGCACCACATACACAACTAAGTGGAGGAAAAACAAAAAAAACAGATGAAAAAGTAAAATTCAATGTTTGTGATTTTTGCTTTTGTAGAAAATATTCTCTATTTCATAATTAATCAAGTGAGAATATACTCACTATTGTGTAAATTAAATAATGTTTCTGTAAGATTTGCAGAAGTTATTACTCGTTCATGATGGTATTCAAGTACTTTCTTACTCTCTGAAACAAAGTTATGATGAAAAAGAAGGAAAACTGATATTGAAGTCCACGTTTCCTCCAGTCCAATCTTTTCCTTATCACGATGGCAATCTGGGTATATTTCATGGATGATTCATACCAATGTAGCATATTCTGGTTTAACTGTGAGAAAATAGAATCATCTTTTCATTCCTGTACCTTTATCACCCCACAAAAATACCCCAGCTGACACTTGTTCCATCTCTAAAAGATATCAGAGTAAAAGGAAAGTCATCTTTTACTAAACTTTTGGACCAGTGTATGTCTAAGGAAATATAATAAACAACATCTGGTAAGGGAAAAATGTTTGCTAAAAAAAATAACATCTAGGGCTGGAGCGATGGCTCAGCAGTTACGGCACTTGCCTAGCATGTGTGAGGATGTGGGTTCAAACCCCAGCACATGTACATGAGGTGTCAGAGCAACGAAAGCCACATGAAAAACTAAATAAACATTGATTCTCTCTTTCTCTCTGTCTCATTGTCCCTCTCTCTCTTTAAAAAAAAATATTATTATTAAAAGTAAAATCTAGCTCTAGAAGCAGGAACTTGCAATTTTGAAATTCAAGCATTTACAAGTATTAAAGCAAATGATACTTAGGTAAATATATTCCCCCTTTTTAAAACTGCCCCAAAGCAGAGGAAACCAGGGAAGACGCTGCTAGGCAGGTCTTATCTTACTCCTGGCTTCCTCTCACACGGGAACTAGAATGGTGATTTCCTCGTGTGAAAGTTCTAATAGGTTTTACATACACACATATATATATGTATGTATGTACAACATAAGAGAAAAAATAGGGAAAAAAGATAACAGAAATAACAGCTAAGGGCTTTAGGCACACATTCATTTTAAAATGAAATTAGCACTTGCTAAAATCAAAAGTTATACTTTCATGAAAATTTTCTTTACATTTCAAGTTTAGGCTTGACTCGGTCACAGAAAATAATTATTATAATGAAGAAATGACAAAGTCAAAAGAATATGGCAGGGGCTGGAGCAGTGGCTCAGCAGTTACGGCACTTGCCTGGCATGCGCAAGTACACGGGTTCGAACCCCAGCACCCATGTAACACAACTAAGTGTCAGCAATGAAGGTCACATGAAAAACTAAAAGTTGATTCTCTCTCTCTCTTTCTCTTTCTCTTTGTCTTTCCCTTTAAAAAAAAAAAGAATATGGCAGTTCATACAGGGAAAACAGATTTGGTTTCAGACACCTAGTGATTGAAGAGATAACAAGCTGAGGTTGGACAGGGAAGTCACACCTGTGGCATCCTGTCCATATTATGATTCCAAGTGGAGGTGCCTCATTATAGTGAAAATGGATACACATGGGTGCAGGTGACTCAATTCTTTAGCAAAGGACAAAAATGGAGAGTCCTTTTAATGACCTGAGGCCACTCAGCAATTAAGTTATTAGGGATAATTCCCCCTGCTCCAATTCCATGCTCACCAAGCAACCTGCTGATGACACGTTGCTTTCCCACAGAAGTTGGCCTATAGGGAGAGAAGCTACTAGCCACGATGAAGTGAGCATCCTGGTCCTCCTGACAGTTGTTACATATTTTTTACCAATACATTGTCATCCTTACTTCACATCATCCATGTCCTGAGCTAATATTAGTTTGTCCCAGAAAGATCTGTTTTGGGTGTGCTATTGAATTATGTTCCAAAATCTATGGGACAGATGGCCCACTCTGCCCACGGTGAGCTCACCACAAGGACCTCACGGGACAGACTGTTGAGCTGTTCCAGCAGCAGTGGGATGTGGTGGCTGGAAGCTTGTCCTTTGATGTCAAACAACCTGATCTTAGATTTCCCTCTTTCACTCGCATTACAGAACCAGGGGCAAATCTCAACCCGGTGGGCTATGGAGACAAAGGACAAAGAGAGCGTTCATTAGATACAAGATCTTAGAGGCATTCTCTGAATCTTTTTTGTCAAAGTAGCCATGCTAACGTTAGGAAGAAATGAGGACTGTGGATAGAATTCCTTTGAGACATTCTGCAGTGGAAGATAAGTGTGAATAGGTAATGAGACTTTAAAAAGAAGGAGCTGGGTGTGGTAGTGCACAGCTGTAACTCCAGCTACGTGGGCTGTGAGGCAGGAGGATTGTTGAATTCCAGGCCATCCTGGGCAACATGGTGAGACCGCCTCCAACCCACTCCTCTGCATCCCACATCTAAAAGAAAGAAAGAAAGAAAGAAGATACTAAAGAGAAGAAGTATGCACAGTGGGGAGATTGGGTGTGGGGGTAACCTGAGGGGCAGAGCCATCAGGAGGAGAAAGATTAAAAATATGAGAGTGACCGAAAGGCAGGGGAATGGGAAGAGACTGGAAAAGGATGACAAAAGGAAGGGGGCAGGGCAGCTGAGGAAGAGACAGGAGCTGTTCAGACCCCCAGAGAGGCCGAGAGGGACCTGGAGCAGATCCTTGGCAGCCCAGGGAGCCCTTCCTGCCTTCAGACTCTAGGGAGGAACCAGAAGTTTCCCACCAGAAGGATCTTCTACTGCCTTTGAGCGGTGAGTTCTTCTCAGGACTTAGGAACAAGATAAGGGAAATGAATGACACCCAGTGTGGCTCCAAAGCGCCCAACCCCAATCTTACCCCTGGGGAGAACCTCCCACCCTGTCTCCCCCTCATCTCCATCTTCTACTCTATCCTACTTGCCTTCCCTTCACACTCTGCTTTCCCTTCCTGTTTGGAAGCAAGGGAACTAGACAGGAAAAACTTTAGGGATAACAATATTCAGATCCCAGCTCAGTTACTTATTATCTAGTGTTACTTTGATCGAGTCACTTACTCTTCCTTGGCCTCAATCTGAATCTCTAAAATGGAGACCATGAGGCATCCTCCAAGCTGTATGTAATAAACATGTGTCCCTTCCCTGCCCTCCTCCTCCTCCCCAGTCTGCTTTTTCTCTGCCTACTCCCTTCCTTTTCTCCTTTTTCAATCTCCCAGTTTCTTCTCCCTGGTCCCTAACTTATCTTTACATTTCTCACCGAGGAGCTTCCCAGCTGAGCTCACCTTGTCTCTGGGAGCTGCTGGCAGGCAGCACTGCGTGGGCTCAAGCAAACCTTGGAAATCAGCTGCCTGAGCAGTGCAGGATCCGAAGGTGGCAGCAACAAGCCCCTTCCCTCCTCGTGCTGCCCCCACCCTCAATGGCCCCAGGTTCCCAGAGACTGAAGAGGAAAAGCCTCAGCAAGTCCTCCCACCCCTGGACGGGGAAACCTTGCAGTCAGGCCCACGGGCAGTCTGTCAGCCAGTGCCAGGCCCCTGAGGGGCAGCGGGGGATTGGGAAATGGAAGCTCAGCTCTCTAACTCCAGAGAAGGGAGATCCTGGTGAAGAACAATCAACTGTGGGAGGCGAGGCCAGATAGGGAAGAAGCCCAGGCTTCTGTCCTGCACACATTCAGCTCTGAGTGTGAGTGTGAGAGCTATGGATATTTTACTCCTACTCAGTGTCAGCAGCAGGTATGTACATCGCAGGACTTGTCAATATTACATAAAAGTAGAAGACACGGGGCTGGAGGGGTGGCTCAGTAGAACGCTTGCCTGGCATGTGCTAGGTCCCAGGTTCGAACCCCAGCACCACATATACAGATAAGTGTCAGAAAAGCAAAAACAAGATGAAAAATAAATAAAATTGACTCTCTCACTCACTCTTTTTAAAAAAAATAGAAGACAAAAGTAGAAATGAAAATACTTTAAGCCAATCTGCATGTGTACATGTGCGTGCATGTGAGTAAAAGCAATACTTAATACAGCCAAATACATAAAGTGCTTAGCAATTATGTCTAATGGCTCAAAAATAATAAAGTACTATATTTCCTGTATAATGTATATCAGATTAATATCATGTGTCATCATGTCAACCCTAAAGTCTGTTTATAATCTTTTAGGTGTGTAGCCATTTCCTAGCCACAGAATTTCACAGCTTTTCTTGCTTATGCCTGCTCATTTTCCTCCTTGCTCACCTAGCTCCATTTTTCTTTTCCTTCCTCTTCTTTTCCTGGCCTGCTTTTCCACCCCTCCACCCACTGGATGGACCCCAGAGGTACTTTACCACTGAACCACATCCCCAGACCTCTTTTTTTTCCTTTTCTTTTCTTTTTTTCTTTTCTTTTTTTGAGATGAGATCTCACCAAGTTGAGGCTGGCCTTGAACTTGCAATCCTCCTGCCTCAGCCTCCGGAACCAATGGATTACAGGCCTGTACCACCCAGGGTAGCCTGCTTCTGCTGCCTTTCTTATGCATTGCCCCCTCTTTCTCCTCCTTTTGTCCTTTCTCTCTAAACGTGCCTCCCTGGATTAGTCATCTTCCTTCCCCTTCTCACTTCTCTATTTCTCTACCAGTCCTGCACTCAAGCCACTCAGGTTTTTCTGATCCAGCTAAACCTGTAACCTCAAGTTCCCTCACCTCCTGGCCTCAGTTTCCTCATTGGTAAGCAATTGAGTATCAGAGTAGCTCATAGGATTATTAGGGAGAAAAAAATCATGCCATGTCCGTAAAAAATTAGCACAATACCTCCTACCACAAACTTAGGACTCAATTAAAGAAAACTATAGTTATTTTTCTTTTTCTTAAATGTCTTTTCTGAACTCTGCACTTGTAGACATGTAGATCAGTGGAGTACAAAGAGAATGGAAGGTGGGGGGATGAAATAAGTTATACTCCAACAGAAAGACCAGTAGACGGAAGAGAAAGGAGAGAGGTGGGGGAATACTGGGGACTGAATTAGAATAAGCTATGCTGCTTGCTTTTACAAAACAAATATTTAATCCTATTATCAAATACATCTAAGGTGGGAGGAAAGGAGGAGAAGGGGAAAGGCTGGACCTGAGTTAAAACAAGGTAGCCTCCAAGCTTTTATAAGTATGTTATTATAACTATTGTGATGTAGATTTAAAAAATATTCTTCACAGATATAAGAATTATGTCACTATACTTGGGTATATTAGGAAAAATATAAGACCCAGAGAGAGAGGCAGGGGACCATGGGATGGGAGGGGGGTGCATGGGGGCAGGTGGGTATAGACCAAATTATATTGCTATATTGTGTGCATCTATGAATATGTGACAACAAATCCCATCATTATACACAACTACAATACACCAATTTAAAAAAAGAAATAATTATTTAAAAGGACAAAAAAGCAGATCTTACCTCATTTTGAAGTGAAATTGCACTAAAAATGAGTTCTTTTTGTAAAAACAGAATGTATATATGTGTATAGATGCATGTACATGTTGCTGTGATCTGAACGTTGGTGTCTGCCCAATTTCAGGTGTCAGAACCGAAACATTCAATGTGTGGTATTAAGAGTTGAAGCTGGGGAGTGGAGCAGTGGCTCAACAGTATCACATTTGCCTGGCATGTGCGAGGACCCGGGTTCAAACCCCAGCACCACATACACAACAAAGTGTTACAACAACAAAAACCAGATGAAAAATTAAATAAAATTGATTTTCTCCCTCTTTCTCTCCCTCCCTCCTTCTCTCAATTCTACAAAAAAAGAAAAAATATATATATATATAGTTTAAAGCCTATAGGAACTGAGCAGGTCATAAGGGCTCTGTACCTTGTAAGTGAGGTTTGAAGCGAGAACTCCTGCCCCTTCCACCATGAGAAGGTGGAACAGCAACAAGGTACCATCTGTGGAGCAGAGAGAAGCAAGGGCTTGTTGGACATAAGTCTGCTGGCACCTTGATCTTGAATTCCCCGCCTCCAGAATGGTAACCCCACAAACGTCTGTTGATTTTGAGTCACCTTGTGGAACTAGGAGAAATGGACTAAAGTAAATCTCTACAACATGCATATGTGTATGCACACACTACATAGGCTTATATGTGATTGTACAAGCTTGGGAAAATGAAGTAAAATCACGTTTATAAACACGGGCTGTCCAGGATACGGCGTGGTAGAAAGATGGCAGGTAGGGAAGACTGTAGCTCAAGAGGATGAAGCGAACTGCCCTAACAAGCGATGGGTCTGGGACGCGATACAGAGTCTGTCTTGAATCTAAGGACTGTAGTCATGAGTTTTGTTACAATTGTTCTTATGATAGTCAATTCAATGAATAAAGGAGTATCAGAATACTCCTTTAAAAAAGAAATGTTATACTCCATACTGTTATATCATTGATTTTTTATTGTCATGTATATCTAAGTATAAGGGATGGGGGACAGAAGGAGGGAGGTAGAGGGGTGCAGGGTGGCGGGGAATATTGAACAAATTGTATTGCTGAATTGTGTGCATCTAGGAATATATGACAACAAATCCCATCATTATGTACAATTATAATGCACTAATAAAAAACAAGTTAAAATTTTAAAAAAAAGAAAATGCAGGGGGTAGGAGGAAGGGATGGGAAGAAGAAATACTGAGGACTGAATTTGAAAAAGCTATACTCCATGCTTTTATAATTATTTCATGGCATATTCTAATGTCATGTATATCTAAAAAGACTCAATAAAAGATTAATTAATTTAAAAAATGCTTATCCAATTTGAAAGCTATCTGCTCCCTCTGGTGATGCCTACTCTATGTCTAACCTGGGCTGGGCATGAGGAAGGCAACGATGCACCCCTGTCCTTCAAAAGTCCACAGTCTGGGAAAGAGAACAGTCAGACACACAGAAAGATCATCAGAACAGCGAGTGCAGGGCTGCGGTAGGCGGGATGGGGACCTGCAGAGGCCAGGCAGGGCGTCCGCGCTTACACACGCGAAGACCTCCCTCACAGGTGGCGCATCCAAGTCCTCTTGAAAGGAAAGAAGAGTTTGCTGAATAACAAAGGAAGGATGGACAAAATGAACAGCATGTGGATGAGGAAAGACCCAGAGCTGGAGGGGAAGGGGGGCAGTGGCCGTAGTGGCAACAGGTCACAGGTGTGGGAGGCGTGTGGTGTAACAACACAGAGGAGAGCAGGATTCCAAGAGACGTCAATGTACCATGGTCCTCCTCATCACCATCCACTCGGTACTGGCCCTCAGCCAAGCACCAGCACAGAGGTGACACAGAGCGTTGCTGTGGCCAAGGTCCTGTGTCAATCCTGCAGGTAACCGGGAGGCAGAAGAGGTCTCTAAGTAGGAGGGCAGAATAGAATCGAGCCCCTCCTGTCTTTTGTCATTGCTCCGTGTGTCTCTCTATGCCAGTCTACATTGCCAGAGGTTTTAGAAGATTACTCTCACAGCACAGGCTAGCACTGAGAGAGATTTGGGTTTGATGACAACAGGCCAGCGGAGCTGCATGCTAGACATGTCTTTGCAGTGGAATTGGTGGAGTTTGTAAGTGATCCACGTGTTGGGGTGATTGCTTTTCATCTTTGGACAAAGAGACAGAGGTACCACTAAACAAGATGACAAGCACAGCAGAGAAAGATGGAGGAGGTGGTGGAGGGCCAGGAGCAGGAATGGAGATGGGAGCATAATGATTTTGAGCCAATCACAGTAGTCCTGAAACAGCTCTTGATCACTGAAAACATCTTCAGCACTACAGAGAAAAGACAAATTTGTAGATGTGGAATCATCCACCTTTAAGGAGGTGCTGAAGTCATGGGGAATGAATGATCTCATTCAGGAAGCATAAGAATGAGAGGAGAGAGGGCAAAGATGAGTCAATAAAAGAACAAGGACAGAGCCCTAGGGAACACCCTGGCTGGAGAAGGTCAGAGAAAGAGCTACTGAGATGAAATGCTGTGGCTTCCCCACCCCACCCTCCTCCTCTAAGCATCCAACCCTGCCCAACATTGGGTAGGTGCTCAGCAAACTTCAGCTGGATAGATTAAAAGGAAAGAGGAAAATAAAGGTAGCCTCAAAGCCAAGAGGAATCATGTTTCCAAAAATACAGCAGTTGATAATGTTTAACATTTATTTAGAAATTTATTAATATTTAAAATACTCATTATCACTAAGAGCTTATGACTTTGATATTGCTGCATGAAAAAAAAACCTCAAAACAAATACTACCTTCTAATTTTTCATAAAGACCATACTACTGGCATCTAAAATGCATACATTAAAAGTTTTATTTCTGCTGGACATGGTGGAGCTTGTCTGTAACCCCAGCTACTTGGGAGGCAAAGAGGAGGATCACAAGTTCAAAGCCAGCCTCAGCAACTTAGGGAGATCCTGTCTCACAACAAAATTTAGAAAGGGCTGGGGATGTATAGCTCAGTGGTAGAGTGCTTGCCTGGCATGCACGAGATCCTGGGTCTAATTTCTGACACTGCAAAAAGAAGAACCCAATTTACTTCTAAATAGTTCAGTTTTGTCTTACTAAAAATATTTCCAAATGGCCATCTATGAACAAACAAACAAACAAAAAAGCCCCCAGGCACAGAAAATAAGATCACTTGGTCCCTCCTTTTTAAAGATTCACACATGATAAGACAATATAAAAACACAAGATATATACAAAGTGAAATCACAGAGTTTTCATCTTGAATAAAGGCTAGCATGGAGTTACACTGAGCAAAAGGGGTGGCTCACAGGCACAGGTGTTGCTCAGCCCACAGGAAATCCTATATTTCTTCATACCTTTCTAATAAGCCTTCAGTCCCCAGTTAATGGTTCTCTCCACTTTCCTTGTTTTCCTAACAGCAAATGGTTAACCAGAGACCTTAACACTTTCATGTCTATCAACAAAATAGCATAGAAGAATCAATTTTTCTGTTCAGATAAATCTTCAGCACTAAAAACCTAAAGTCCAAGCCTCAGAGGGATGACCTAGTATAAACTGTCACATCTGAACCGTGAATTTACAACCAGAGGAAGTGACAGTGACAAAAACCCACATATCAGAAAAAAAAACTGAACATTTATGCTACTCCTTGACTCCTTTATAGATGATGCTAACAGAATAAAAATCTGAATTTCAAAACAAAACAAAATGCCATATCTCCCATCCCTAACTTCTTCTCAAAGTAATTTTTTAGTAAGAGGAAAATCATACAGAATAATTGCTAAATCCCAACATACATGAAATCAGCAAAACGAAACAGGCATCTGGAAGAAAGGAACAAAAAGTCCCCACCAGCCCAGAGCTAAAACGCACTTGCTCCCCACCAACTCACCTCAACCTGGACCCAAACCTTCCCTGCAAAAGTGGGATTTCCCAGCAGCGGGGAAGACCACTCAAGTATCTATTCCGCGACCATACTGAAGAGAGAAGCAAGGCTAATCTGCAAGAAACAAACTAGATCTCTAGAGAACATTTTTGAAAACCTTGAGATCAACTCCCGGAAAAAAATGGTCTTGACCACTTACCACTGCCGGAAGCTGCTAGGTGGCAACCAGATTCAGCATCTCATCAGAAAAGAGGAAGAAGTGAAAGAAAAAAAAGAAAGAAAGAAAGCAGCGTGGCTACCAGTGAAGAACTGGGCGAGAACACTCCTAGGAAGAGGCTAGACAAGAGCCTGTCCTACAGCTGCTACTGCTGCCAGGGCAGAACTGGTTAATGTTGGAGAAACAAAAGGAAACTCCCAAGAGGCTGGCTTCCTCTGTGAGAGTCAAGAACTCCGAAGATTGGAAGTGAACAAAGGAAGGGACACCAGCTACACATCTACTTTCCAGACTTCCACAGCACTCCGCTGAGGAAGATAAGCAAAGACCTTTGGAGTTCCCACCTGTTTTCCCAGAGAGGAAAGACTGAGCAGTGAGGTGTTTTGTTTTGTTTTTGTTTCTAAACATCACAAGGGGAGTTCAGCTCTCTCCTGGATGAAAGCTAAGCACACGTTAGCAACATGTAACACGCAAAGTAATGACACTTCTTCTTTCCCAACATCCTTAATTTCAATGCACAGGAAGCAAGCATTAACCCTGAGGATACCGAAGAACAAATGCTCATAGGAAATGGATTGGAACTTTGTTAGTTTGGAATAGCTGAGTGGTTCTAGCTCAAAAGGTGGGATAAGATGAAAACAAAATATTTTGGTTGGTGTCTATTTTTAAAAGGAAGGATATGGCTCCATTTAATATGCCTGAAGTCATTTCAGGATTTTCCAGCTGTTACATCAGATCTACTAGTTCATCCATGAAACCAAGTATGTTTTAATCATGTCTCTATAACCAGAGCAAGCTGATCCCCTGTGCCTTGTCAACTCTGCTCTCCTGGAACATCCTCCTGAAGGGCCCCCAGATTTTCACAGAGCCAGACAGAAACAAGGGCCTTTCCCTCCCAAAGTTCCCCAGGAACTAGAAACTACAGATTTCTAGAAACAAGAGTGCTGACTTTCTCACGTAAGTGACAGAGGACCAACAACAGCCTAGGGGAAGAGAATCATCTCTTTAAAATGTTTAAAATAAAAAA